>CAJUYG010001166.1:83584-111684 GCA_910591675.1 Galerucella calmariensis
ACTTAAAGATTATTACAAGAGGGAATATAGTTTCTCCACAAAAAAATTAAAAGAAGCTTAGTGGCAGACAAAGTCAATACTTCAATTAATAATGAACCTTTGAATGTAGTACAAGAAGCAAAAAACCTAGGGGTTTCCTTAGACTCTGACTTAAGATTTGAAAGCCACATAAATCAACTAATAAAAAGAGCTTATCTTACACTGAAAATAATTTATGGAAATAGACACCTTATGAGTATTCGTTTAAAACAAACACTATGTGAAACTTTAATTTTGTCAATATTCAATTATGCTGATTAGTCCAGTAAATGAAGGAGGAAAAAAAGGCAAAGTTAACATTAATGACTCCCTGTTTTCATCTTCCGGCTGGAAGTTGCATTTGGTACATCATTAAACATGAGACAAAGTTCTGCATGAAAACGCGTGCGAGGGCGGAGAAAATGGCCCCAAAAAAAAAGACCAGGAAAATAGGTTTTCAGCCAATATCTCCTAAAATATGGCAGTTAGAGATTTTCGGTTCGGATAAAAATTGAAGTTCAGGTCATTTTCTACAAAAATGGTTTTCATGATTTTTTTCGCAACATCAATATTTTCTGCAAAAAAATCGGGTTGAAATACCGGAAATTTTGAGACTTGTGAAATATGCAAGTTTTGTATAAAATTTGAGCTGGGGGCTGTTGGAAATCAATTTTTTTTAATGTTTTGGATTGTGGAAACCAATTGTAGATGGCGCCACCTCATTTTACAGATTGGGAAAATCCTCGGTGCCATAAATGAGAAACCCTGTAACCAGACACTTTTGATGGATATTTATGTTTCCTATGGTCTTGTTTTCCTCTCAGATGAGGCCTCAAGATATACTTATTAGGAAAACGGGCTATGAGATTAATTCTAGCGAGATGGACCTCACCAGTGGACCTGAATCTAGCAACAATCAGCTTTGCACATGTGGCAAAAAACTGAAGTTCATTAGGCTTTTGGTAAGGAAAACTGAAAGTGCCTCAAGAGTGAAAAATATTTACCCATAATACTCAGCAACAATTTCTTGCAGATTCTCCGCAAATTTTTGCAAATTTTTTTGCAACCAGACTGATTGAGGTTTTTGGAATAACGAGTTATAAACGTTCTCCATGTTTCATTTATTATAGAAAAATATATTTTTTTTATTTATTTATTTATCAACGGGAGAACCCAATATAATGATACAAGAATAATACATTATAGACTAAAATATTACATAGAAAATTTTTAACAAAAGTACAAGAGATTCGCGGGTTAATTGTCCGTGAATTGTTGAAAAAAGTATATAAAAATACATTGCAATTATGACATCTGTTCGTCACCAGTCATCATCTGATTCTTGGTCAAGAACTTATTCTGGGTCTAGTACCTTTCAGTTCGTATTAGGGTTGCCTATATCTAACTCTGATAGTTCTCGAGAAATTTTAAATTTGTTTTTTAATATTCAATTATTTGCTGACATTCAGTTACCTATGACATAATACTCCGATGCAAAGATTTTAAAAATTTAAAATTTGTTATTTTGACAGTGAGTGCTATGTGGTATGATTTATTATTGATAAATTAAAGGTCTCTTAAATCAGAATTTTATTAAGGGTACTCAATTATTAACTTTGCAATAAGATTAGTAAAAAAACTCAACGCTAACTGGAAGAAAATTTCATAAATTTTTACGTAAGAAACTACCCGAACTTTTAGATGAAGTTCCACTATTCACAGGACAAAAAATGTGGCTGCAGTTAGATGGTGCGTCTGTTGATTACAGTATAATTGTCCGGCGTTACCTGAACAATATTTTTCCACGAAAATGGATTGGGCGAGGGGGTGCTTATCTTTGGCCGCCAAGGTTCCCATGCTTGACGCCATTAGACTATTTTCTTTGGGGTTACATAAAAAGTATTGTCTATAATACAAAGCCAACCACTCCTGAGAACATGAAGGATAGGATAAGGAGAGCGTTTCAAACAGTAACACCAGAAATGTTGAAGAAAGTGAACAATAATGTTTTTTAAAAAGAGGGTTAAAATTTGTATCCAACAAGATTGGCGTCACTTTGAACACCTTTGAATTTTTTGTACCTAGTTATTTTTTATAATTTCAAAGCTTATTGTATCTGTATGCCCAAAAATAATAAAATTCTGATTCAAGAGACCTTTAATTTATCAATAATAAATCATACAACAAAGCACTTACTGTCAAAATAACAATTTAAATTTTTAAAAACTTTCCATCGGAGAATCATGTCATAGGTAACTAGATGACAGCAAATAATTGAATATTAAAAAACAAATTTAAAATTTCTCGAGAACTATCAGAGTTAGATATAGGCAACCCTAATACCAACTGAAAGGTAAACAGATACAGGGTGTTCCATTTAAATTGAGCCAGAAATTTATGTATTAAACGGTTAGTGTTATACGGTCATATTAAAAACACCATGTATATGATAGCATACTAGTAAATATTGGAAACGGAATGTTAAAAGCTTCTAGTGAGATGGTGTAAAGCAAATGTGGTTATTCGTATTTATTTTGAAGTTATTGTATTTTTTCGGAGGGTCTACAAATTATGTAAAATCGATTTATCCTGGAAACTGAACTAGATAGGTATAGGGAAATGTTAATGAACTTACATTATTTTTAATAGTACAATTTAAAAATGTAATAAAATACAGAGTGTTCCATTTAAAGGAACCTAACTTTGAGACGGCACGCTTTTTTGGAGCACCCTGTATATTCCAAAATATTTTTAAATTGTAGTCCTAAGTAATCTACTTAATTCTACGTCTTATTTTTTCTAATTATATTTTGCCGTTAAGACTCCAGATAATAGTTCGTTCATAGTGCCCCACCCTGTATATATTTTTTATTTAATGAGGAATAGATTATTGTATTTTTCTATTTTGATTAAGTTAGGAATTTAATTTGTTATTCTGTTTCATTGATCAACTTTTACCATTTAATTAGTACCTCTACAAATCTCTTAAGGGTTAAGTGGAAGAGCAGTTTAATGGTGGTTACCATAATTAAACTGAACTTTGCACTTTATTTTCTTCTACGAATATTTAAATAATTCATCTTCAAGCTTTTGTACATTTGGAAGAAAATAATAAAGACGTTTATTATTATTATTATTATCATTCCAAGTATGCACTTGCTCAGCACTTGCTGCTGCTTGATTATTATTATTATTATATAAATTCCACCAAAAAAATTTATTTTTTGACAAATCAAGACTAGCAAACCAAGCTGAGTTTGCCTTGGCATACCCATACCATTTTGGAACTGATTATACAAGAACTCAGTGTTCAAATGACTGCCTGACTATCCGAAATGATGATAATCCTTCGCGTTTCATATAATCTATCAATATTGAGGAGAGCAGTTTCCCATAGCATGAATTTCCGCTTTGAAAAAACTTTATCCCAAGCTTTCGGAGTGTTTGGTTCCTGGCCCGTACACTTCTATCCCAGTTTCTCCTATTGGTTTTTAGCCGTCTGCATACCAGTGAATGGCACATTCCAATTCTGGTTATGGTTTTTGGATCCCATTTTTCCTTGCAGGTAGGTATTAGTAGTTATAACCAACTTTCTGTCAAAATCGTAAAAAGGAATAACATAATAATTTTTTCTACTACCGTGCGTTTTAACCCACTTTCCCGCACGCATTTCAGTTTTGGAAGTGTCACAAGTAAAATTATGCAAATGCTGATCTTATTAGATAGTTTTTCACTTCGGAAGTAATAACTATTGTTACAACAGGTAAATGAATATTTACGAAATAGTCCATCAAATAAAATCTACATCTTTTCTAGCTTTTTGTTGCATTTTTAATTTTTTGAAAAAATAAAATAATGAAGATTTTTGATATAACCCTGTACATTCTTTGAAGTAGTGTCACAAAACAACTATCAAACCACCCGAATATGACGTAAAAAATAGTTATTTATGTAACTAGTGTGTAAAGTAGCCTTTTTTTGACGAATGTGCCTGCGGCTCATGCGACAATCACATGAGTCGATAAAAAGGTCTTTACAGGCGAATTGCATACAATATTTTTTCTACTAGCGAATATTTAATTAAAATACAAAAGTCTAATAGTAACATACTTTACGCACTAGTGCGTGAAGGAGGTTAAATTTTTCTTTAGAAGCATCTTTTTATAATAATCTAAAATAACATCATAGTTTTCTAAAAATATTCAATTCTTATATATAAAATACAATTGCTTACCCTAGGTATAGTCGGAAGATCTCAATTCAAATTTTAAATGTCAGATTCAATTCACAAAGAAATGTCAGTCACTCACCGCCAACTTATACCTATTTACCGTATTATTTCCAGTACTCAATAATTATTTAACAATAATTATTAGGTTACATTACCGAATTCTATAGGTTTCTATCTCCAATTTATGAAAAAAAACTTAGATTTAATATCCGTTTATTATACCTATATTTTTATAAGACTAGATATCTTTAACTACATACATATTGGAATTTTTTCTTTACGCACTAGTGCGTAAAGTAAAACTCTTTACGCACTAGTGCGTAAAATAAAGTTTTACATACTCGAAAATGTGTCTAAAGTACGTACTTTACACACGGTAGTAGAGAAAATATATTATATAAAATTCTTTCATCTACAAATGACTTAAAGCCGCTGCCGTCACCTTCATCGTCATCTTTATGTGACCTGCAACCGATGCCATCCTCCTCGACGTCATCTACTGACCAGTTAACACCAGATAACTCCACTGGATCGGCAATTTTAAGTTATTTACAGAATGCAACAAATTGTGTTTTTAATATTTATTATAATTAATACATTTTGGTTAAACTTTTGTATATGTATGTGGAAATAAATAAATTTTGAAAAATGGGTTGATATACTTTTCAGTATATACGGTCATAAAAAAATAATGTGCATAACTCATGCGTGAATTGTCTTTCCCGCCCTTTCCGCTCCGCGTCGTTCGGGTCAACTGCAGTCGCGTGCGGGAAAGTATCACTTTCCGCACTTGTTGGGAAAATAACTATTTCCTACGACCATATAGGAAATTAACATATATCGCACTCTCTACTTTGGCGGGAGGTTTCTTATATCATCATAGTGACGCGAACCGTGCGCTATGATATCACATATCGCACAGTTCGCATGAATTCGATTAACGTGGTTTTCTTATTTAAATTTACCTACGTAATAAATACAAATATAGCACAAAACACAAAATCTGTTCAAATATTATAAAGATTCGCCAAATTTTGTAAAAAAACAACTAGGTATGGCCGGAAATCGAATCGCGGTCTACTCCAGCTTTCTCCGAATGGTCATGACGCGGATAGCTGTCAAATGTTCTTATTTTGGGTATATCTATAGTATAGCTGTAGGAATTTGATAATATCAAATTATAAAGAATTAAAATGTCTTCTGCGTTATTTTGAAAATATGTTGCACTACAAACTGATTATTTTGATTACTTTTTACCGAATATAGTAAGCAATCAAATTACTTAATTTCAAGTCATGTGTCAAATTTCATCCAATCACCGCTGTATTACAGCGATAATACCCTACATGTGGTGTTTTCAGTTTGATGTTTTTTTTTTCATTAAAAATTAATTAAACGTCAAACTGACAACTGGATTAAAAATGTCGCGAATATTTGGTATTGCATCCAACGATTCAATTAATTTACCAATTGTACTTCTCACAACTGTAGTTTTGAATAAAAATTAATAATATTTGTTTGAAGTTAAGTAATAAATTATTAAACGTCAGATTGACTATCAATTTTTTGATATCTACAAGGTAAGAAATTATCTTATCGAATACTCCTCGGTTCTTGATAAATACTCAAAATTTTGTCGTAGAGAATCCTTCAAGCGTGTTGCTCAAAGATAATATAATCAAGCAACACGCTTTCAGCATTCTCTATGACAAAATTACCTCGGTATTATCATGACTCTAGGGGTATTACTACTGAGAATAATCATATGTTGTAGGTTGGTGAAGTTATTGATGTTTTCGAATAAATAAAATCATCATATTTCGTGAATTTATCGCGTGATCGTAAAAAAATATATACGAAGTAATTATAAAAGTGAAAAATAATAAAGTGGGCTTATGTCAAAATTCTCAAATTATAACATAAAGCATAGAAATAGTTTTTGTGAAGTGTAAGTGAAATATTTACTACACAAAAGTGTAAACGAATTATAATTGTGAGATCAACTAGAAATAAAAAGTGCTAGTCTCGGTTTTTTATTATAATGTTGATAACGATAGTAGCGAAAAACCAAGGAACTTTTTAAATATTTATGGCTGTAGGAAAAATAGTGTACATAACTCGTTGCAAAGTGAATTTCACTCATTTCATTCCCGCACTCACCGATGTCAACATTATTTTCAAAAAACCATTACGTTAAACAATATATATTGTAACAGAATGTATCTAGAACCAAAATTTTAATTAAATAATTGTATAAAATTGACAACTTTAACTATATAAATTCATACATTTAATGCAATTAGAGAGTAAAAATATAATTATTCACTAGGTTTATAACATCCTGTAGATAGCATTCTGTCACAAGTATAAATATTTTAAATTAATCTATAAGGAAACATGAAATTTGGAGGGTTCTATTGAAATCTGTGAGCAGAAATTAAACATTAAGAGTAAAAAACTTACCAATGAAAATTGTTGTAATCCAATCCAGAACTTTTTAGTGCGGTTACCATGAAAAAAAATAAAAGGTGGTTGTTAAATTGGGAAGCAAAAAAGGAAAGGTTGGTGATTTTTTTCTTTGAAAAGAAAAAAAAAGTTTTGGTATTACCAAGGAAATGTAGCAGGGTTCGCCAAAGAAAAATTATACAAGTTTCAAAAAACTTGTGTTTGGTATATATACCTACTTATCATTACATTTTGGGTATTTATATCCAGTTCTAAGAAGTACCGTTGTCTATTTTTGGTTATAGGAATAACCAAAGTAGATATAAAAATCATCTTCGTGTTGCTGTGCTAAATACCACTCGTACTTCTCTCCACTTACTGGGAATATACCTCAGAGCTGAAGAGGCTCTGAAAATTCCAACCAGGTGCGGCATAAGAATATCCATTCCCTATTGAAGTAGGGCTGGTCTTATTCCGTCAGGTCCTGGTGACTTGAAGGCGGAGAAGCCCGATATGCCCCACCTTATCTTGCCAGTCGTATTGTAAGGGTGTTGTTGGTACTTCCGTCCAGTTTGACGTTCCAAGAAAGACAGAACCTGGGAAGTGAGTTTCCATAAGAATTTCAGCGCTCTCTTGAAGGTTGGCGGCCTTGTCGCCATTTTCCCTTGTCAGGATGCCGATACTCTTATGGTGGTAGTGTAAAGTATAGACACCGTGTGTCAAATCAATTGAATTGATTAATTAATTATTGAATTGTCATTCATACATATTCACTTTAGAATTATAATAAAAGCAATTATCTTTACGTTACATGGTGTCAGAATAAAAGAAAATACGTTAGAAAGTTGTAAAATGGCTACGAACGATGCAGTATCTGGAATAAAACCACCAGCTAACCTACAAATTGATTCGGAAAAATCAACGTGCTGGAAAAAGTGGTTACAACAGTTTGAGTGGTATGCAATCGCTGTTCAACTTGATAAAAAGCCAGCCGAAGTCCAGGCTGCAACATTTATGGCAGTGAAAGGCTCAGAAGCGATCGAAATATACAACAGTTTCAACCTTAGCGACGCAGACAAAAATAACTTGCATATCATTAAAAACAAGTTTAAGGAGTACTTCACACCAAAAACAAATATATCGTTTGAAAGATATATATTTTTCAAAATTGTACAAAACGAAGATGAACAATTCAACGAATTTTTAACCAGAATAAAAACTCAGGCAAGCAAATGCGAATTTGACAATTTACTCGACGAAATGCTAAAAGACAAGATAGTATTTGGAATCCAATCGAATCAAGTAAGAGAGAAATTGTTAACAGAAGATAAACTAGACTTGAACAAAGCTATAACAATCTGTAAAACTAGTGAACAAGCTTCCAAACAACTAGACGAGTTCGAAGGTAAAAACAAAGCAGTTAAAGTATTAGCGGTAAGAAATAAAGGTGTCAAAAATAAACAAAATGAATATTTTGACTGCAAAAGATGTGGTACAAACCATAAATGCAGAGAATGTCCAGCATTTAACAAGCCGTGTTCTAGGTGCAATAGAAATGGTCATTTTGCGAATATGTGCCGCAGTAATAAGAAACATCCCAGACAGAAAAATAGAGTGAATGCAGTAGAAGAAAACTCAAATAGTTCTGAAGATGAGGTATACATTTCAACTATAAATTCCGGAGAAAAGAAAGACTGGACAGAGAAAATACAAGTTGGTAACCTGAAATTTACTGCCAAACTAGATACAGGAGCACAATGCAACGTGTTACCGAGACACATAATGAACAAAACGAAGGCAAGTCTGAAACCAAGCCGAACAAAAAATTTGATAAGTTACACTGAAGATAAAATGTCAGTTCTAGGCGAAGCAGAGCTACTTTGTAAAATAAAAAATGAAGTGAACAACATTATATTCAAGGTAGTTGAAGAAAGGGTTACACCAATCCTAGGACTTGATACATGTGAAAAGTTAGAGCTTATCGCAAGGGTGAAAACACTGAAGGAAAATATATGTGAAGATGACATCTTTGAAGGCTTAGGCTGTTATAAAAATTATGAGTATGATATTGACCTAATTGAGAACCCAAAACTAGAAATTAAACAGTCAAGACGAATTCCATATGCCATAAGAGATGAGGTGAAGCAAGAACTTGACAGAATGGTGAAATTAGATGTCATAAAACCAGAAACAGAGCCTACCCCGGCTGTAAGTCCTATGGTAATTGTAAGACAAAAAGGCAAAATAAGAATATGTATAGACCCATTAGATGTAAACAAAAACATACTCAGAAGGCATTTTCCACTTACTACTATAGAGGAAATTTCAGCTGATATAAAAGGTTCTAAATTCTTCACACTATTAGATTGCACAAAAGGATTCTGGCAAATTAAACTTTCAGAAAGAACACAAAAAATATTAACTTTCGCTACCCCATGGGGAAGATATTCTTTCAAGAGACTTCCTTTTGGAGTATCATCAGCACCTGAAATATTCCAAGAAATTTTAACAAATTTGCTCAGTAAATTTAAAAATGTGAGAGTGTCAATCGATGACATCTTCATATATTCAAAATGTAGAGAAGAACTACAAGAAACCGTCAGTGAAGTCATAAAAACACTAAAGAAATCAGGCTTCAAACTTAATAAAAATAAATGTATTTTTGAATCGGAAAGAATAAAATTCCTTGGTCACATTGTTTCAGCAGACGGACTGGAAGCGGACCCAGAAAAAGTAGAAGCTATACAAGCAATGAAGACACCAACGAACAAAACTGAACTGCAAAGACTACTAGGAATGATCACATACCTAAATAAATTTATTCCAAAAATGTCTGACCTAACAAATCCACTGAGAGATTTGTTACACAAAAATACAAGCTTTATATGGGAAATTCATCACGAAGAAGCGTTGAATAAAATAAAACAAGTTCTTCAAAGTCCTCCAGTATTGAGACTATACGATGTAAACAAACCTGTAACATTAAGCGTTGACGCAAGTTCAAAAAATCTTGGCGCTGCAATTCTTCAGGACGGACAACCAATCGCCTATGGAGCAAGAGCGTTAACAAAATCTGAAGAGAATTATCCACAAATTGAAAAAGAAGCACTCGCTATACAGTTTGGATGTAAGAAATTTCACGAATACGTTTATGGTAAAGAACTGACAGTGAAATCAGACCATAAGCCACTTGAGACAATTTTCAAGAAAAACATACAATCTGCTCCAGCGAGATTGCAACGGATAATATTTAATCTTGCACCATACGCTCCAAAAGTAATATTTAAAAAGGGCACAGAAATACCCTTAGCAGACTTTCTTAGTCGAGACTGTGATGCATCTAATCTGAAATATGAACAAGAAGAAAATTTGAAAGTTGCAGTAATACTACCTATGTCACTTGACGCAAAAGAGGAGTTCATTACGGCTACAAAGGAAGATTCACATTTACAGTTACTACTTCAGACAATAATACAAGGATTTCCAGAGAAAGTCGGTGAACTTCCAATAGAACTACAACACTATTTTAACTTTAAAGAGGAACTGAGCTATCTCAAGGAAATAATTTTCAAAGGAAATAAAATTATAGTACCAAAATCACAGATCCCAAAAATGCTAAGGAATATTCATCAAGGACATGCAGGTATACAAAGTTGTTTAAGAAGAGCACGACAAATTCTCTACTGGAAGGGACAATATGACGACATCATAAGACTAGTTAAAACCTGCCCTGTCTGTGAACAAACACAAAGAGACAATATCAAAGATATAGTGCTAGTCAAAAATATCCCCACACTTCCATGGCGAATAGTTGCATCTGATCTATTTGAATGAATTAAAAGGAAAAACTTACATCGTAATATGTGACAGTTACTCTGGATATTTAGATTTTCAACAGCTAAAAGGTCAGACTTCATATGAAGTCATAGAACAACTGAAAATATGGTTTGCTGTACATGGAATACCAGAAGAGCTACAAACCGACAATGGTTCACAATACATGTCTCGAGAGTTCAAGATCTTCCAAAAAGAGTGGAAATTCAACCATGTCACATCCAGTCCACATCACCATCAAGGCAATGGGCTCGCTGAAAAAGCCGTTCAAGTGGCCAAGAACATGTTGAAAAAATGTAGTATAGACAAATCCGATGTTCAACTTGCTTTATTAAACTGGAGAAATACACCAAGAAACGACATTTTAGGTTCACCCAACCAACGTCCATACAGCAGAATAACCAGATCTCCATTACCTACAAAAGACAGTAACCTAAAACCAAAAATAATACAAGGAGTCACAGCTGAACTAAAACGATTAAGAGGAAAACAAGCAGACTACAGTAATAAGCACACCAAAAGGCATGACAATTTTGAAATTAACGAAAAAATCAAACACAAAGTTGCTCATCGCCAATGGGAAGGGGCAAGAGTAATAGAAAAGCCTGAAGGTCTACCAAGATCGGTAATCATTCAAACTGATCAAGGCCAAACCCTACGTAGAAACTTCAGTCATCTGCACAAGACAAAAGCGAACATCACCAGCAACAGAGTAGTAGTTCCAGATACTGAATACACAGATGAACCGGTACAACAGGTTCCAGCTCAAGAACAATCACCAGCTATTTCCAAGTCACTCCCAGCATCAACAAGCTCTTCACCAAACACTTCCAATCATTTGCAGAACACGAACCTGGCTCAACCAGCGACAGCATTAAGGTTATCAAGATCTGGAAGAGTGATTAAACCGATAAATAGACTTGATCTTTAATGACTAGACTTGATCGTTAATACTACTTGAATTCGTTACCATATTATCTTATGAGTTTTATTAAGTTATATTTAGTTTACAAAGAAAGGAAGATATAAAGTATAGACACCGTGTGTCAAATCAATTGAATTGATTAATTAATTATTGAATTGTCATTCATACATATTCACTTTAGAATTATAATAAAAGCAATTATCTTTACGTTACAGGTAGTTTGAGAGTGCCTTCTGTAGCCTAGAAATTTGTGGAAAGTCTTCGACTGCCTCACAATAGGCTCTCCAGGCTTCTCTTTGCTTTTGTCTGCAGACTTTTTTGAACTCTATGAGGTTGGCTTTATATATTCCTCAGTCCTCTTTGAGTTTTGTTCGTTTTGCCTTGCTAAAGGTCGTTCTCGCTGTTCCAGTTCAGGGCACCACCAGGTATTGGTCGTGCCACCTGTCTGAACCATCCTCATCGGACAGGATTCCTTATAGGTAATGTCTATTTTGTTTTGGATAGATAATGTGTACCTTTCCAGTTCCTCATTATTGCTGGGAGTCAGCACCTCTGTTTCCCGCAGAGCACCTTTTAAGAGTCGATTGTAGAGAGCTACATCCGTCCTCTTCGGGTCACGGGGTTTTACAGTGGTCCTGAGATCCTGGCTTACCGTATAGGTCAGCCAGCGGTGGTCTGACATAGAAATATGATCCGACACCTGCCAGTCCTGAATTTTGTTTGATATTTTGGCTGTCGCCAGCGTAATATCTATTAATGTTTGGCTACGGGCGTTAATAAATGTCGGCTCCGTGCCTCTGTTTAAGATTGTTAGATCTTTCCTAATTTTATATTCATAAAGAGACTTACCTCGGGCGTTAATATCCTTGCTGCCCCAGCTCTTGATTTTAAGTGATTCTTCCCCGTTCTGCGGTAACCTTACCGTACGGGTTAGTCTCATCTATTATAGCAACCTTGAGGTGTCTCAAGGCGGCATCCGCGAAGGTTTTGGAAGGCGCGGCGACATTTCTGTCGCTGCGCGGCTTTTTCAGCCTTCTAGGAGTCCCCTTCGTGGAGGTGTTCAGGTGAGAGCACTTTCCTGCAGGGGCAGCCGGTTCCTTGCCTTTATCCAAAGCGGAGCTCTTGGCGCCAGCCGCATGAAGTGCTTTGCTGTTGGAGGTGGAGTGGGGGAAGAGGGAGGTGCATTTGTAGCTGCTGCCACCCCTTATTCCTTCGCTCTCTTCCTCCTTTTGGCTTCGGCGCCGCAAATGCGCTTTCGCCTAGGCCTTTGTGTTTCATCATCACGAGGTGATCTTCCATGTCCAGCCCCATTCTGTGCAGTATTTTGGGGTGGACATTTCTGTTCATCCCCAGCTACTGCTTTTGATTGAGGTGAGCACTTCTGTCCAGCCTCGAGATTTGTTTTTCGTGTTTTTTCCATGTGTGTTCCCACGAGTAACAAGGGAAGGGTTGGTCACCTCTCGCATTAACAGAGGAAGGCTAATTACAATGGGGTTCCGCCCGGTTCCCCAAGGGGATCGTTCGTGACCGCATATCACCCTGTGGCCATTCAGCTGTCGGCACGATTCCTTACACCTTAGCTTGGGTAGGCTGGTCCGCGGTGGCATGTTTCGCAAAGGCTTTTGGGGAGGTTTAGCTCCCCTCACCCTACTTATTTCTGCCACTGACCAAAGGACCGGCGACTCAGTCCCTTGGCCGTTCCCCTATCCGCCACCTGGGGACGCGCCCGATAGATAGCCCAATCCACGGGAGGTCAATTGATATTTCCACGGAATAAACAAAAATTGATTTAATCATCAACTGGAGAATTTGCTACCACTGTTGAAAATTACTAACAATAAGCTATTGCAGTTGAATATTTTAGGTGACACAGTTGGTATTCAATAGTTTTTCTCTTCAAATGAACTAAGAACAAAGCTAGAAAGGTACACAAAAACAAAATATTCACTTTGTCTGGCCTTTGTCAATTAAAATATCAGTTGACGTTTTGTTGACTACACCAAATTTCAAGTGAAAAAGTGAGTTATGGCTATTCCACGTGAAACCCAGCGCATATAAAGTTTTTCTGAGTATTTCTCATTCTGGGAACGAACATGAAAATACTGTATTGGAATCTGCTCCAGTTGAAAACACTTTAAATATACTGAAACCATAATTTAATGAAATGAGATGAAACCGAAATGTTGATTGACGTTGAGCGCCAATGGAACAAATAATGAGATTGAATGTCGCTGAAAAAAATTATGGTTATTATTGCAGGTTCTTGCCTGACTAACCTATTGAATTTGGAGGTAAACTAAGCCAGTTCGCAGGGCTTTGTTACCTTATTGATCTTAAGAAAAACAAATTGACTTTAGCAAAACTAGAGAAACAGAGAAAGCGCCACTAATTTTCTTCCCTTAAAGAAAATTAGAAATAAAATCAAATTTAATGGTCAGCTAACTTTTAATCTGTTTAAAAAAAAAGAATTTAAAGTTTCTGTATAATAAATAAAACTAACTTTACATCAAGAACTGCACAAGGGGAAACTGGTTATTCCATCACAGGGAATAGTGCATCAGAAAATCAGACTATTTGTTTACCCAGGAACTTGTTTGTCGTGAACTGTTATTCTCGTGAACTTGTATAGGAACTCCAAAAACTGTGCTCCAAGAAACTGTGCAGTAATCCAGATCCAGACGGCATCTTTTGTTTTTAAACAGGTAGAAAAAAATTTAATCAATGAATTACTGCACAGTTCCACTTATGCTGCTTTGTCGACAGACGATGAGAGAAGACCTGCCGGAACTTTCCCCATTCTTTTTCGAGGACAGTTCAAAATTTTAAATTTCGCGGTAAAGTACATCTAGGATATTGTTTTTTGGTCTACTAGTTTATTCCACCACAAATCACAAAAGTGCAATAATTTATTAAATATTCGAAAAGCAATATTTTTAGGAAATATATATGGACTATTCCACCAAAAACCAAAATTCTGAAGAAATTCAATGATAAATATAAAAGCTGAAAGGCTGAACGCAAAGTTCACGTTCCAAACTTAGGAAAATTCCTGTTAATCCGGAACTGTTTGTCCCACAGGTACTTGTCTGTCACACAGGAACTTGTGACCCAGAAACTTGTCTGTCACAAACTGTTATTCCCATGAACTGTTATACCCATTAGCTTGTATAGGAACTCCAAAAACTGTGCTCCAAGAAACTGTGCAGTAATCCAGATTCTTGAGGTAAAACGGCATCTTTTGTTTTTAAACAGGTAGAAAAAATTTCATCAATGGATTACTGCACCGTTCCACTTATGCTGCTTTGTCGACAGACGATGGGAGAAGACCTGCCGGAACCTTCCTCATTCTTATTTGAAGACAGTTCAAAATTTCGCGGTAAAGTACATCTAAAATATTGTTTTTTGGTCTACTAGTTTATTCCACCACAAATCACAAAAGTGAAATAATTTATCAAATATTTGAAAAGCAATATTTGTAGGAAATATATATGGACTACTCCACCAAAAACCAATATTCTGAAGAAATACAATGATAAATATAAAAGCTGAAAGGCTGAACGCAAAGTTCACGTTTCAATACGCTGCAACTCATTGGCGTTTGTAACGACCTTATATATTTAAAATGTTTACCATTTTAGCATCTAGATACATCAATCGAACACTAAAACAAATAATTGGAAATGCAATAAAATAATATACTCGACTCAAAACAACGCGGTAAGAATTGCTCACGAGGCATTCTGTTCAAGTCCAGTTGGAAATATACTGTGTGAATTGGGAGAACCGAATTAATACCGAAGACGAATTTATTCAACACTTTGTTATGCAGCATATATCACAGCGTATCCAGAGTGGCCCGTTTACCGAAACATATTTGCGAATCGTTTCAGGAAGGTGTTTCAACTGCACCCAAGATTGGACCCAATATTCCATGTCAGACCACACTCGTGCCAAAATATACTAAATCTTCTCCTACCTTTTACATATAAACAACATCATGATCAATCCCTGCCCCTTTGGAAATTTACAATCCCCAACTGTGGTTGTGGCTCAACTAAATAAGCAAATCGATAGTGAATCCTACAACTATTAGAAAAATGTTTCAGAGTAAAATTATTGATTATCAAAATTACAGACGTATATAGTTTCAAAACAGGTGTGGGTGTGGCCATGGATCCCAATTCGCAACGGTCTTCTACATTAGAATCGACAAATTCAATCTCTTCTGGGAAAAGCACTGGAGTACAGACACAAGGCAAAAATAAACAAAGTGGAGTATCATTACAGTTTCCTGTGATATTGTCGTATTCAATAAAGCTCGTTTCCAATAAATATCGCAGGATAATACTCATTCTAACGCTTTATGAGTTTTAAAAAATATTTTTCAAATACATTGATCGTTCAACTAAGACTGGTGTAAAATATATTGTAAATATGCCAGCTCTGTTTGACTTTGAAGTGTAACTCAATATCCGTAGGAGCCTATAACCCGGGAAGTAGTTGCTGCTAATTAGATGTGATTTTATTAATCCATGTTGAAAATTGGGCATACGTTCGTCACCCAGTAACTCCGGTGAAATATCTACTTATGGAGTGTCCTTTATTTCAATATGAGAGATTGCAGTCGTCGACCGAATCTAATTCGAGGTCGATCTAAGGAGATCAATATAATGTTGGTAACTTGTGTGGATACCTTAGGGCAATGGGCTCGTTAACTAAAATTTTCAAATCATTCCAACTGTCGTAAAACAAAGTACTAAGGATAAAAATGTGATTCTGAAAATTTCATGTCAATAGAATATGTCGTTCACCTAATACATCCAATTAAACAAGCATACCGTAGCGGGGCGAAGACTATGACTGTGACGTCACCGAATATGAAAGTTAATGTGCACAAACATTACGCTTCTGACTGTAACGTGCCTAGCGTAGAATTTATTTATTTTGAATTACTTACAAAGTTTTGTATGAATGAAATGAAATGTGTGGACGTAATTTAAAAAAAGCAGACTCATTAAATCTTCCAGAATTGGACTTGCTAATGATTATGGAGTTTTTCAATCAAAAATACAAATTCATTAAATTGTAATTTTATACTATGTGACACATCGTTTTCGGCTGTTTTCTGGCCAGAATGATTGAAAATGTCAATATTTTCATAAATACATGCTCTTTCAAATAATATACAGGGTGATTTCAGATGTTTTATTTTATTCCTGGTCTGGTGGACAAAGTTACGGAGATAACGCTACAGGTTACTCAGTAAAAAATTGCAATTTTTTCAACTGCAGACTGCCCAATTAAAGGAGCTTCTCCAAATGCTATTTATTATTGATGTGTAGAGGAAATTAAATCACCAATGTTAAAAAGAACAAAAAAACTTATTTTGATGAAGCAGGTAATATTAGTTCCAAATGTTTACATCAGATTCAAATGCACATGGTAAAAAACGCGATATTTGTTAGAGCCGATCCGGACTTTGAATCAAATCAAATAATATCTTTTGAAACATAATATACGCCAGTTTTGTTGATGATCTACCGAAAAAGATAACCTGTTTTTTGGAAAAAACAGTATTTAATGAAATTTAATTTGTGAGAAGCTGACACATTATTATTTCAAATAATGTTAAACATTAATAACAGTACAAGCTATAAGAACAATATTATCTACGTATTTTAAAAAATCAGATTAATACAAGCGTGTGGTTTTCAATAATCCTCTCAATATGGATTCACAGCGTATTTTATAACGATTCTGATTGAAGAAGAATGAGATCCTAAAAATACACAAAGTATGTTGACTTATCAGTGAATGCTTTGAGTCTCTTCATGTTTTTCTGCCATTGCTTCCGTTTTTTTGCATCCTTATTGATAGAAATAAATGTTTTGTTAGATGTTTTAATCGTAGTACTTTCACATTCTGGAACCGCACAATATTTATAGCTTTTTTTACTCCGGTTCTGGTCCATTGTGTTGAATAGTTTAAATTATTTCTGAACGTTTTTATTTCACAAACACAACACTGTTTATAGTTTGCTAAAACGTATAGTAATAAGCATATTAGCAAGCAAAATACTGTTACTAGCTAAGTAGTCATCTAACCGAAAACCGATCGGCGCGGTATCCGCTCTCTGGAGAGATTTCATATGCGATGACGTCACATCTGAAATTCAGAGAGGAGCGCTGTTTGATATTTATATTTCTTTTAGGTGACTCAGGAGTTTCGCTGACGTCTAATTTTTTGCACAGAGCCTCAAAATGATATGCTCTTCCTAATGGTAAAATAAAAAAATATGTGAATGAGCCCATTAACATGTATACAAAAATTCAAGTTTCAACTGTCTTTTGTAAGTTTCTTGTGATGTATTGATTATTTTTTCTTGTATTTTTTATTGTGTAATAATAAATTAGCCATCGCTAATAACCCATTGTAGGGATGAAATTTTACAAAACAACTCTTTTATCAATTTCAACAAAACCACTGTCGACCAGTGAGTGTAATTGATAACCTGTATTATGTTACCATCCAGTATAATTAGTATTCCCATATCTTTGATAGATATTTGTTCTTATTACAAATTGCTATAATAGTTCAACTACTACCTAGCTACAATTATAATCTTCCACAAACTACTGAAAATCGTATCATCTATCTTAATAAACGTACTATTATCATAAACCAGGAATATTTATAACTGCAAGCAAAAGACCTCATAAATATGCACTGCTTTAAGTTGTCGGCTTTCAGCGTAAGTACAAAAACCATCTCCTCAATCTCAGTATCAGCGTAGGATTACTTTAAAATTCATAACACGCAACTTTTTTGTAATTTTCTTTAGCGCTAGCTCTAGAAAGTAACAAACCGTGAAAATGTGTAATTTAGTCTATATGGAATAGCAGCTTCAAGATTTAACTAATAGAGCCGCAGTTAGGAAGATGTTCTGTTTCAGTCTATTCAATTAATCGAAATAGAATGAGTAGCAATTCCCGTTCATCTAAAGCACATAGTGTTGTAGTAATTTTCAGCTTATATTGAGAACAGTTCTTTTTCTTCCACATTTAAAAACGAGTCATATTTTCTGTTATGTCTGTATCTACTTCATTCAATAAAATTGTAAGTTTAAACAAAACTGAATATCACAAAAAAATGTTGAAGTAGCTAAACTCAACTCGATGTGATGACATCTGTTACTTAAAGCTTATCGCGAAATAAAAAGTGATTCGGCAAAATCAGTGGTACAAGTCGAAAACAAAGTGATAACGAAATGGAGCTATGTGAAACCCTGGAAGACAATACCAAGCAAGCACTCCAAACAAGTACTCCTAACAAGATTGAGAATAGGAGAGACTAAACTGACTCATCAGCATTTATTTAACAAAAATGTAACACCAGAGTGGGCTGCATTATCCAAGCAAATGGCAGTCAAGCACATTGTGAAAGAGTGCCCCAATTATAATGGAGCGCAAATAAAATATAATATACGGAACACATTAAAATAAGCATTAAGTGAAAACAAACTAATAGACTATCTAACTGGAATTACTATTTCGAAAACTTTGAAAAATGGTATCAGCTTTGACAATTTGTACTCAAATAAATAATAATGTGGTAGACAGTTCAAATGCATACTATTTTTTGTGTTTAACTTTATAAAGCTACTTAAAATTATTAGCCCCTTCCACTCATGAATTTTGTTTCATTTTTTTTTCAAATATCTTTATGAAGGTTATTTGATCTAAGAAAGGTGAGTACTATTTTAGCCTTTTTTTACTATTCAAACTTTCTTTCATATTTCCAGGTACGCGTAGCTGCCGCCTGCTTATTGCATATTTGGGGCAAACATTCAGAATATGCCGCACTATTAATTGGGTTTTACAGGTAGTGCACAGTGGTTGTCTTTGTCCTCTCAACATATAGCATGAAGTTAGTCTTGTATGACCTATTCTTAGTCTGGTGAGTATGGTTTGTTCCATCCGACTTAAATCCTGAAATGTGTTTTCTATTTCAATTGATGGTTTTATTCCTTGAAGTTGTGTTTGCTCACTCATCCATTCCCTTTTCCAATTTTGTAATATTTTTTTATTAAAGTGACTTTGTTGATCTTGGAATCTTACAGGTATGTCTTCAATTTCTTCACTATAAGCTGCCTGCTTGGCGGCTTCGTCTACAATTTCGTTGCCTTGAATCCCCAGGTGACTGGGTATCCACATAAACTTCACTGTCTTACTTTGTTTTTGGAACCAGCTTAATTAAGCCTGAATTCTTCTGACTAAAGGATTTCTGTTGAAAGTGTTTTCAATCGCCTCAAGTGAACTAAGTGAGTCACAAAATATTAGTGTTGTTTGGATACCCAGCTGATTGCAGATAGCATATAATTCGCACGTATACACACTCGAATTCCGGGGAAGAATCCAAGAGAATTTTTTATTGTTACATACAAAAGCGCTTCCACAACCTTCGTCTGTTTTCGATCCATCCATATATATAAGATGACATCGTCCCTGCTTTTCCACTATTAGATTAATTTCTGTCTTATGAATGTCTTTTGTGTAATCTTGTTTGTTATAAAGCGCATATTCTTTGTAGACTTGTGGCTTATTATTTGTCCATGGCGCAGTGTCATATTTATCAATAGGGTATGTGCTGGTCAATTCTTCCTGTAACCTTCCAATTAATTCATGAAATCTCCGAGTTGCTGGTCTGGTAAAAGTGCTTCGGCGGTCAAATACGTCAAACTTTTCTTTTTAGAACATCTTAGTATATACTGGATGTGACTGTGGAGACCACATTTTAATTGCGTAGTTAATTAGCAGGGTTTGTCTCCTATATTTTAAAGAAGGTACTCCTGTTTCACTGGATGAAGAAAAATATGGGCATTTTCGGAATGCTCTCAATATAAATCTCAACTTGTATTGATTCTAAAATTTGTAATTTCGATTTTCGTGCGGATGAATATATGATCGACCCGTAATCAATTTGAGAGAGATTTATAGATTCGTACAATGTTAATAACATTCTCCTGTCGCATTCCCAAGTTAAATGTGCCATTACATTAATGAAATTCAACCTTCTATTACATTTATCTGCAATATATTGAATATGTTCCTTCCAGTATAACTTTTTATCTAATATTAGACCCAAAGATTTTGTGGAATTTTTTTGATTCATTCCTGCCCCATTTAAGTTAATGTTAGGTTCCCGATGTGGTTATCTCAGTCTGCAAAAGTGAACGAGGTGGGTTTTGTCTGTGGAAAATTTAAAACCATTACTTTCTGCATTTTGTGCAATTTGGTCAACTGCCTGTTGGATTTTATTTTCTAAATGTTCAGTTGTATGTCCTTTAACAAATATGGCTATGTCATCCACAAACAAACTTTTTCCTACTTCTTTGGATACATTTTCGAAAATCCCATTTATAGCAATTGCAAATAGAATAGCACTCAAAGGGGAGCCTTGAGGAACACCATTTTGCATTATTTTTGTCTTTGAAAACGTTTGATTGAATTGCACTTTGAATAATCTATCAGAGAGGAAACTGTCAATTAATTTCGGTAACTCCCCTCTAAAACCCCATTCATACATTTTTTTCATTATTCCGTACCTCCATGTCGCGTCATATGCTTTCTCCAAATAAAAAAATACTGCCATAATATGTTTTTTTTTCGGAAAAGGCAGTTTGGATTTCGTGTTCCATATAGACCGATTGGTCCGTTGTTGAACGGTTTTTTCTAAAGCCCATTTGATATTCTGATAGTAATTTCTTTTTTTCCCAAAGTCCACATTAGTCTAGTTGCGACCATTTTTTCTAGTACTTTTCCTGAACAACAAGTTATTGATATAGGTCGATAGCTTGAGGGGTTTTGTAGATCTTTGCCAAATTTAGGAATAGGTTTCTGTTTTCCATTTGCTTTGGTAAGTGGATGTCTTCCATATGCGATTATAGATATGGACTAAATGGTTTTTTTCGTTTTCAGGAAGGTGTTCAATTAATTCGTACGTAATGTCATCACTACCTGGAGCAGTGTTTTTTGATAATTGGAGTGCTTCTTCCACTACCACTAATGTGAAAGGAGTATTATAGTATTAGAGTATTAGTTCTGCCCGCCCGAGAAGTCTAAACATATATTTTCTTGTTGTATTTTAATATCTTCAAATAGTTGACTGTAGTTTTCCGACGCACTTACTTCTTCAGGATAATATTATCAGTTCAGTACAATTTACTCAACGGAAATAAAACTGATATTTTATGGGACAATCCGTTAAAGTTACAGAAAAAAGCAGAAATTGTAGAGCTTTAAGTTCTAGACCGAAATGGTCTGTATCATTTTCCCCAAATGACATTATGGTAGCTGAAAGTTAAAATGTAGTTTTTAAAACTTTCAAAAATTTAAATGAATTTCTTTTCACCTTTCATTTCCATATATCAAATTCCATATTCCTCAATCTATTACGTGTTCTAACTTTTTTAGGTTAAACAAGTACCGCTTAACTTTTAGCCACCCCAATGTCATTTGTGGCAAAAATTGTACCAACTGAATTCAAAGTTCCACAATTCCTATTTAAAACTTTTCTTTGACCTTAGTAGTTTTCGCGTGATTTCAAAAAAACACCTAATTAATTCTTTTCAACCTCTTTTTGGGGGGTTGAAACATTAATTTTCCATTCCTAGACACTCCAAAGTGAATTATATGGAAATATCGGAACCTCCACTCAAAATTATGAGTTTTTCTTGGACCAATATCGTGAAAATAAGACAATGGAAATTCATTCAATTCACAAACATTTATAACAGCGACGAGTAGTCTACAGAAATAACCAAAGGACAAAATGGTATAAATGATGATAATAAATATATAATCAGTGGCGAAAAAAAAAATGATGGAATAAAACCTAGTTGCGTTGAGTAAATAGACATTGTTCCTGCCTGACTAGCAGCTAGACACCCTTATTTCAAATGCAAATCTTCGAAAAGTTGTATTCTGTTGGCACAAATGAATTTCATGACAACAAACACGTTGGGGTAGGACTTCACGTGTTTAGCACAAGGCTCCAATGTTTATAAATTCCAATATTTATAAAATTGCACAAGGAACTGTACATGTTTGTAATAACAATAATAAATTTGAAATATAATTATTATATATATTAGAATTACACATATCAAACCATTGTAACTGCGTCTCTTGCGCGACTGATGGCCGGCTATATCGCCTCGGGTTAAGAGTTCCTGTTATGCTTAACAAAATCTTACAAAAGGTTTGCTGTTTTATGACCGCTTGCTTCGTTATAACCATAGAATGAAGTTCTTTGACCGAAGGATAAAGTAACACTTTGAGTTCTTGTTAAGACTGTGACCACTGGTTAACCTAATTTTGGTGACATTTGACTTCACAATCCTGACAATTCTAAATAAATATATAATTGTCACAGCACATCTTCATTAATTTTTAATTGATTATTTGTGATTGATCCCGGACTTGATGGCTCGGATGAGGATAAGTTATTCTATCCCATGCCTCAACCTCGAAGACCAAAATTAATCAGAAAAAGGGTAAATCACTATGATATTCTCAGTGATGATTAGATCAAACCTTCTGCCATGAATGCCGGAACTGTTAGGTCAGCGGCAATGTTTATCCAACATTGTTACTTTGCCTTCCTGGTTACAGCATCTGTGCTTTTATTCTCTATTAATTTCAAATATTTCCTGGTTAATACCAATAGAGCATAAAGTTTTTCCCCTACTTCTCTTTTCTTTTAGTTTTTGTTCTTCCATCATAGAAACGGAAGCAATCTGACAAAACAAGATGCATAGAGAAATATAATTTGTCTAAGACTAGGTGCTTTGATATATAACTAAACTTTTATATGCAATTTTTAGGCGAAAAAGTCAGATTTTGTACAATATTTTTATAATGGATAGTACATTTACGAGAACTATCGATGTTAAGTAACCACTAGTCAAAAGTAGCTGACACATGATGACAGAACACATTTTTCCCAACCTCAAGGTCAACACCTGACCAGTGGTTGTCAAATTATCACTTTTGACCAGAGGTGATAGAACCGGACCTATGAAAGCTCACCTAAAATGTTTTGAATGCCAATAGTGGGAATTGAAATTAATGGAGATTGTTTTTAATTTCTGTTGTTTGCGAAGGAAATTTTTTTTGTGTTCGTTATTCGGTATCCAAGTCAAATGATTTTTCAGATCGTATTGGAAGTGTTAAAGATTTTACAGTTTAATTGATTGAGTACAAGATACGAATAAATATATTCGACGCTTGGCCGGACTTCGAATTTTATTATAGATTTCGATTAAGTACAAAAATGGTGGCCTTAACAATATTGAACCAGATTCAAAACCAATTTTTCTCACTTTCTAATAGACATCATGTGACATTTAACATGTGAAGCAGGATTTATATAGTTTTGTTTCAGAAGTGGAGCTGTCTAAACCGAAACTAAGCTTTTACTAACTTTACGTTTTCACGCTATAGGGAATATGTTAGTGGCTGTGGCTGATTTTGTAGGGGTATCAGAAGTGTCCGCGTCTCATGAAATAAAATTGCTCTATCACTTTCTCAAGAGCGGACTGCCACAAAATAGGAAGGAAAAAGTTATAGTTGCAAAGGACTGTACCCAGAGGAACGTTTGCCGCAATGCTGTGGAGTGATTGATTGTACCCATATTCGTACCTGATAAACTTCAATAACATTAGAACTTGGATATATGAAAACTTGTGTGGTTTTTTCCATAAAAAAAATAATTTACCCAACGCTCATGCTTTTTTTGTAGGGGGACTAGATCCAGAGATATATCGATACCGTAGAGGATGTTTCTCCCCAAATGTCCAAACAGTATACGATGCATCTTTTAAAATAAGAAATATAGTCGCAAGATGACCTGGCAGTTGTCATGATGAAATAATTTTCAACAATTCCAGATTGGAATATAATTATTTTCAGGCTGGACTGGAAACTTCCATACAATAGACGACAATGGTTATAATCTATTAAAATATTTACTAACGCCCCATGAAAATCCCAAGAGTTAACCAAAAAGGTTATACAATGAGTCTTAAGTTAGAGCTCGTTATATTGTTTAGAGACAATATTACAGCGTATTAAAAAGTAGATTTATAATTTTTTCCAATGAATATTATAGTGGCAACTGCCGTATCATACAATATGACTATCGAGAAGGTGCGTGACGACTTTGACATAGAGGTCCAACAAGATATACCAAATCGTGAAATTCGAATAGATGATGCTCAATATCGTAATTTATTCATAAATGATCATTTTGATAATTGAAAATGTATATACCTGAACAAAACTTTTATTTAAAAAAAACATAGTGTACTAATAAAATGTAATCCTACAAAAACACTATAATTGAACAAAAAACAATAAAACAGTATCCATTCTAATTTCGTTTTCTATAAATTTATCTGCTGTTCAATTTGTATTTGTAACAGTTTTATATCCCAGTTATGGTTTTCTTTTTTAACCAATATTTTCATTTTGTAAATTATGTAATTTTTGTTGTAAATATTTTGTTTTAGTTTGTATGAAGGATTTCTTCCGAAGAATTTTCGGTGCTGGTTTATTGTACACAATCAGATTTTGTGTTTTCTCTATTCTCTCTCCTTCTGGTATTTCACCTTTCTTTTGTCCTTCTTCATCTGATTCTAGATAAGAAATGATTATATAGCTCGAATCACAAAAAACTCAAAATGTTAGTCTATGAATTTAGGTCTACCTTTGTGAGGTAATTTGTTAACTACAATTTCAATATCTGAATCATTTCCGGGGAAAATTTGTTAAGTCTCCACAACATCATCATCACACTGATTGTGGGAGCCAGAACTTGTTATTTGATTTATGATTCTTAATATCCCATCATGAACATGATTATCTTCTGAAATTGTCGATGGACCACCTCCTGTATCGTACAATCTTTGGTTTGTATTTTCAGAAAATTTCCAGTACCAGTCTTCAAATTATCATATTCACTTTTCAATTGCATTCGAATGATCCTCGTGTATTTGAACTATTGATTTTATTCAAAATTTTGATCTATGATTCTTCCAACAAAATATCAGAAATTGGGAGTAATAAGTTCAAGTGTGTTCATAGTTATAAAATCACCCGTTCTCCAGGAAGTATCTCGCTTGTTGCCTTACTTTCAATAAAATGTTTATATTATGAAATTACTGGAACTAACGATAACTCTTTAGGTACACTCATTGCACAGGATTGCATTTTAATCGTTGCTTCTATTCTTCATGCTTCATGAAGTTTATTATGAAAATGGCAGTTGAATGGATAGTTTTTTATTTAACACAATTTCGTACTTATTAATGAGGATGGGCGTTTTTTTAGTGAATTCATGAATCATTGTGTAACGTTATATTTGACCACTATCATTGGAATATTTAAATATCTACCGGACGGCGAGTAGCCAGTCCTTTTTTCTTATCAACATGTGATTCTCGTCGAAAACCTGTAGCACCGATCATCGCTAAAAGGCAAAAATTTTACATTTAATGTGCGACGAATAATCTACGTTGGTGAGGTTCAGTATACACTGATATTGGTCAAATATTTCAATTCTTCTTTCTTATAGAGAGATAGAAATTAAGAACACACTGTTAATATTTAAATTCTTTCTCGAAGCGGAGCATGTGAACAGGAGATAAATATGTAACGTATGTCGATTGCTCATCGCATGGTTCAATTTAATAGCGAGTGGTTAAAATAAGCTTTTTTTCTCCTGTGAACCATCGACCGATAAGGTTAAGAATTTTTAATTTGTTGTGAGAGATTTACCTCAAACTTTATTTTTCTAAAGTGCATTCAATGTGAATGGTAAGTTGCATTTACGTATAATATGCTTTTCGTTTCTAATTTTTGCTTTTATAGTTTTCTAGTGATAAGCGCCAGATACACACATACAATGATATTTTTTTTATCTTGTTCTTTTTCTTTTTCTAGTTTTTCTTATACAGATGATAAAAGGTTCACATGTATAGAGTTGAAGTCTTTAAAATATGTATATTCAGTTAACTAACTAATTCAATCTAAATACCAACTTAGAATATTATATTTCCGGATTACATTTTACATCGCCTTCTGTGGTTGAAATAAGTAGTAAAATAAAATTTAGTTTCCATGTTACTTAGATATTGTTTTTTTTTATTTCTTTGATTTCCTTTGATGAATGGAAATAAATAAGATTTTCTTAATAATTAATAATACCATATCACATTTCTTCATTGCTTCTTTTGTTTTTTTTTTATAGTAAAATACAGGATATATTTTTTTCATGAACCACGTTTTAAAATGAATTTCTGAATTTCTTAAACACTTGTAAAAACGAATTACTGCAGATATCCTGAATTTTACATGAAAAAAATTGTAACTATTTCTGATACAATGTATCTTTCTTAGCACTTAGTACCTGCGACTTTTTACCTACGACTTGGTACCTGAAACTTAGTAACCTACTTAGTACCTGAGACATACCTGAGACTTTGTACCTGGAAGTTGTACCTGAACTTTGTACCTGAGACCTGTACCTGCCAATTTCGAAGTAATTTTCATCTCAGACACGTGGAAAATTAAGGGAAGTAAACAAGTGAACCATTTTAAAACCAACGTGCTTCAACACACAAAACCATCATTTTTTTTATATTTTACTGTGATATTTTTTTATCATTATACAACTTGTAAATTTAGCAACGTTGTTCATATTCCTTCCCTTCCAACATTTCCAGGTTTGTTGATAGAGAGTGGTGAGGTGAAAAACAAGTCGACTAATATTATTCAGGGTGGCGCCCACTAACCTTTGTTGATTAACTTTAATTACATTTAACTTGATGTATTAACTTATTAAATTTATTTGGTTTCTCAACTTCATTTATTATCTCATTAACTTCAATATAACTTCAATAACTTAAATAAAGTAGGATTACCCGCGAACCGGTAAGACTACTCCCTGAATTGATATTAGTTTGGTCTCCGAATTCACACCTGAGGTGCTCTCCACATTGAGTCACCGTTGCAATTTATCTTGCCTTATTATTTTAAATAAATAAGAGGTAACAATTGTATCAGTTGATCATTCCAGAGAAAAATGTGACGCCTGTGGTTCAAGATTATTTCATGTCGAAGACGTGCTGCCAGTCCAAAATAGACAGAATAAACGAAACTAAATCTACGAAATTCAATTTATGCAGAATCGGATTTTTTCCCATAAGGTTTCCACTATCAGTCATCCTATCGATTGGAGAGACTGAAATGGGAAATCAACAAAAATGTTGTTAGCCGGTAAGTGTTCATTCCGACTTTTTTTTTATCTCAAAACCTTGAGAATAGTGGCTAGGTTTTCGAAGCTTCCAAAGCTACACTCTAAACGATTCCTGAAAGATGACAGATATCAATTCTTATCCATACATATACAAGATAGCCATTTCAAATGGTCCCTGTGAAATCGAAATATTGTAGAAGCTTTCTTATAGTTAATTGACTTTTGGTTTGGTTTTTGGCTAATGTTTTGAATCCGATATTTGAAATTGGTCAATGCGGTATTGATGCTTGCCAAAATTGGTTTAGTTTTATCTCCTTCAACCATTTGAAA
>CAJUYG010001167.1:8730-23237 GCA_910591675.1 Galerucella calmariensis
CATACATTCACAGCATTCGAGTCTTCTGTCGGGGTCGTCATCCGTGGTGCATCATTTTTAACTTGAATGGATGAAATTTATTTTTAGCCAACACTTTTACTCACTTCACAGATAGACGCAACTTTAGTTGAAGAGGAAGTAGGATTTACTACCATTTCAGCAACTTTATCAATTTCTTTATCATAACTAAATGTTGGTCGACCAGATCGTTTGGCATCTTGAACACTACCTGTTGCTTCAAACTTGTGAAGAAGCTCCGTCAAATAAGTTCTCGAGATAGGGCGATCTGAGTATCTCTCATTAAATAAACGTTCCGCTTCATGGATATTCTTTCTAGATTCACCAATAATTAAGATAGCTGCTACTTTGTCGGCTTGAGTACGTACCATTTTGCCTATGTAAACTCTTAAAGGTCTCGTTAAACAATAATAAAATTAAATATTTAAAATATTTAGAAAAACTTTGCAAAGCAACAAATACTATTAAATTGAAAACGTCAAAAACTATAAGTATTGATTTTTAAACCGAAGAGACTGGTTGTCTATTCCAGCAAAAATTAATTTAGAGAAATTTTTAAGTACCTCTATTTTTGAAATGTTGACTGCATAGTGATCAGGTTTTTCCAGTGCCTATATGGAATACCCTGTATGAAGAACAATATTTCTCCATGATGCTAATTTTTCAATCTTCATGGTGTACGAACAATAGCCTTGGAATATATTTCACCACTTATGATGTTTCAAAAAATGAGCACAAAAATCCTGTCTGGCCTTTTTTTATCAAACAATTTTTATATTCATGAACGTCTAAGCTTCCACTGGCACGTGAAAAACAATTCTCAGCGTTGGAAATATTCATTTTTATGCGGACGATTTCTTTATATAGTGGGAGATTCCTTTATAAGGCCTGAGGTTGTGGGAGAATATTTGAATTACCATGCAAATATTGAAGTAGTTTCTTTTGCCTTGAGTTCCACGGTAAGGAGAATTAAATATGAAGGGGACGTTATATAGAATGTTTCTCAAGTAATCCGTAATTGACAAAAATTATTATTTCTTTCCGCAGGCAGTCCCCCTTGTCACCATACATAGTACATACGTGCATTGTATATACAGGAGTCGTACCTTCTAAGCTTGTTGATTTATAGATGGAATGTTTGGTGGGGGGCTGATATGAATGTACGTTGTTTGAGAACTATGTCAAAAAACGATGTTGTTTTGATATGTTAGGTACAGTCTAGTGTTTATGCAGTATCGAAAAACTCCTCATTCAACTACAAACCAATCACCGGCTCAGTTATTAATGGGAAGGGAAATAAGAACAAAATTAGATTTTAGTTAGATTCCAAGAACCCTCCGAAATCATCCAAAATTCCAGTATTCCTGTATTTAAGATAGGTGAGACTGTCAGAGTTAAGAATTATGATAAAAAAAAGACCTGTTTATGGGAATTTGGTAAAATTCTACAACGAGAAAGTTCTCTCATTCATAAAGTTGAAGTCAACAATCTAATAAGTAAGGAGGCATGTAAATCAAATTGCGTCTACTAAAGTAATTCCTAAAACTACCCCACCCGAATTTTATTGGGTATCACAGTTTTCACATTTTAATGATTCTAGTGTAGAGGAAAAGCTGAGCGCTAAGATACCAGGAGCTCTATTCTTGACTGAGGGAGTGAAGATTCCCGAGAGAACAGATATTTTGTCTTTGTCACTGCAGTGACAGAGTAGCCAGGCTGAATAAAGACAAACTATGTGTTCTCTCGGAAAGCTCTACTCCCACAGTCAAGAATACAGCCCCTGAAGAATCTAAAAGTAAAAATGAAACAACTAATATGCCCAAGATACCAGAAGAATCTTAAAGTGAAAATGGAACAACTAATGTACTCCTAGAACAATCTGAAAGTGAAACAGCAACCACAGCGATACCCATAGCACAACCTACATCAACATTGCGAAGAAGCACTAGGTTACGCCAGAATCCAGACAGACTCATATTATAAATTTACAAGAGAGGAATTTAATATGTCTAAGAACTTGTTGTTATGACCTATATTTTGTTAGTTTGTTTTTAGACATTCTCTTGTGAAGTTTTTCCTTGTCATTTTTGACTTTTTGTAATTACTACAAAATAAAAAATACTTATAAACCTAAGTAAATACTTAACAGAATATACTGCTTGAAGAAATAATAATCTTCTCTCGTTGGGCTCATCTGTATTGAAATCAGAATATTTTTGCAGACAATTGCAAAAACAGTCTGTAAGGCTAATATGTGTATGACGACTAAAGTTAAGTCATTTTCAATAACCGGATTCAGAGTTTGTAAGAAAAACTGAGTTTCACAAAAGTATGTATTGTACGGCTATTTCTCTTAAATTCATTATATTCAAGAAATCACGAGTGATTGTTCAAAAATACGGTCATGAAAATGAGAAGAAAATCATTAAAATGGAAATATACGAACTTTAGTGAGGTGTTCACTCAGCTTTTTGAAAATAAACTGAAAATTCATTTTGTCTCGAGACACCTCCAGAGCCACGGCCTCGGAAGCTAAACTATTAGATTGTAAGATTTACACGTACGTTACCACTTGTATTAAGTTAATTGAAACAGCAGTATATGTTTTCAGAAGTCTTCAGAGAGTATTATAAGAGATAAGCCAACAGCTCAACTCTTAGTCCTGTCTCTTATCTCTGACACTTGAACGTATGGAGAGGCTCTAGAGTAAACAAAAGTTTATTTGGAATTTCCGTCACAACCGTCGCGATTAATTGATGAATGACATATTTAAATATGAATAGAAGGCAATATAAATAATAATAATATGTTTCTGGAACAATATCGGGAAGCTTTTTTAATGTGGATGCAGTCAAAATGTTTACACGTACGTGCAAGTTTCATTGATGTACTTGGCCGATATACGGCTTTTGGTTTTTTATTTAAGTAGATCGCTTAAACATTGCTTTGGTGTACGTAGGAGAAGTTACATCGAAGTCCAGTCCATTAATAGAATTGATATCAATGATTCAATTGAGAAGCTGAAAATAAGAGTTATATTTACAGTTAGTGAGTAGGTACATGAACAAAATAAGTGCTTGAATTGAATAATTCATTTACTCTAAGTATTTAGTGGAGGCAAAAATCAATTTTGTTCCCTCGCAATATAAAATGGGGATTCAGTATTACTTAACAGGGAATCTGCCTTGGTTAGTCTGAAGTCTAATGATACTGGAAAGGGAGCTTTCTTTTCCCACTACTAGCTGTGGGGTCCACAATTATTGCCTCTTCTAGACCAAGGGGTGAACCGGTTGTGCATTAGGTGTACAAAATTCGGGTATTACTTGTGCATTACAGGATATTACAGGTGCATTACTGGTTATTATAAGTGCATTACATTCGAGGTGTATTACAAGGAATTACAGGTGCATTAGTGGTGTATTGCAATGTATTACAGGTGCATTACTGGTGTATCACAGCACGTGAACTCTGTAACAGAATAGAAAGAAAATTTGTTTATATGCTAGGAACACAAAACAGTCCAACCTTTATACTGTTTTGTGGGTTTTACTATTTTGAGTTCCATCTTTGAAATTGCGCCATAAATTAAAACAATAATCATAATCGAATATATATTTAGGAATTTATTTAATACCTTTATGATCATTCTAATGATTTGTTATAAACAGTTATTTTTCTTAGTAGATTAATTGATAAATACATTTTCAGATAACACAAATAATTACAAAAAGCAACCAAATTTTAAAGTACAAATAATTCCCAATTTATTTATTATTAAAGAGAATACAATATACACCTATGCATAAAATTTCTTATATATCATAGGCCGGGATATTAAATTACATACTCTCGTCCTTTGGAAATCGAAAGAACTTTATTTTTCTTTCCGAATGAAATTTATTTGGACAGTCTCTGTACGAACAATACACTCCGCCTTGATGTTCATTCATTTCATAAAAATGATAGTCTATACCACTATATTATTATAGTTAATATTACCACAACGCACAATCGATTAGTCAAATAACACAATTAATATCGCAAACAAGTAATTATCGAATATTTGTATTTGTATAACTTTCACACTCAAAAATAATGCTTTCAAAATAATTGACCTATGATCGTTAATTGGAGAAAATATTATGCAAATTAACATCCCTGTTGAGAAATTTCGCGGAGCAGCCCGAACGGAGTCGACATACGACGATGGACATTTAAATGGGTATGTCCACCCATCTCTCTCTCTTTTTAATGTTCTCTGTCAAGCTTTCGTATTCGTATTCTTTGTGGTTTGACGGTGATTTTATTGAGCTCGTTATGTTTTTCATGAAGGCTGTCAAAGTCTTTGGCCTGAATGAAAGCACAGAGTACACCATCTAACAAGAGGCGAAAGTAAATGGTTTTCGTGATCGCAAATTTGTGTGCACATGCGTGAATTAATTAGTTTATCTGTCAATGTCAAGTCGACACTTCCGTTCATTCCCCTCAGTGCACCGTGTATTATTTTAAGATTGGGTTGAAAATGAGATGATGACATGAGATGAATAATAAGGTGTTCTCATGTTAGTAGTAAAAAAAAAATTCTATACTTCTAATTGGGAGGGATGTCCATCAACACTACTATTTTTTTAGTGTAGTGTTTCTTTTTTCAGTGCATCAAGTAGTTTATGTGTCAATGCCTCGACGTATTTCCGCTCAATATCGTGTGAGTCCGACTTCAAAGGAACCGACAAAGCTTTCGTCTCTTGTTAGATGGTGAACTCTGTGATAAAAGCTTGTGCAAGTGTATCTCCAGTGGGTGTTTGTAAATATGATCGCGCAAAAAATGGTATAAGCTCTCTCGAACGTTGAAGGTAATACCGGTCTCCAGCTAAATTGGAGGCTTCGCTACGCTCAGCCTCCAAACATTGCTGTCGACCGGTAAACAACCCTTACCATTCTTTATACTTAATATACTATGATTAGGACTCCTTCAATGTATGTAGGGCTGAGACGTCGGTAAGTTTTCCACTTACCGACGTCTGAACGGTAAGTAAATCAAGTATAGTATATTAAGTATTAAGAACGGTAAGGGATGTTTACCGATCGATAGCAATGTTTGGAGGCTGAGCGTAGCGAAGTCTCCAATTTTGCTGGAGACCCTTATTACCCTTAACTTTACTAACTTAACTTTACTTACCGACGTCTGAACGGTAAGTAGATCACTTACCGACGTGCTAGACTTAGAAACCAGTAAACACAACCTACCGTCCTGACAACCGATGCTGTGAATAAACAAAAAAGATCTATTGCGCAAAAAATCACCTACCAACGTGCTAGACTCAAAAACCAGTAAACACAATCTACCGTCCCGACAACCGATGCTGTAAATAAACAAAAAAGAAATATCGTGCAAAAAGGTATTATCAATGAGGAAGCAGAATTATCAGTATAAACCGAATGATTGGCTAGAATAATGTATTGCTATTGGTTAAAACCACCAAAATGTCAGATTTTGACAAGTGGAAAAAAAAATCGCTGTAATTTGCTACCAGCAAATTATAAGTGTAATTTTGATGCTATTGATCGATTGGAATTTTTTTCTCATTACGATTGGCTGACAGGATCGTTTAAAAAATAATCAATGTAATTATGTGTCATGTGACCTTTTCATTATCCACACCTATTATCCACGGATGCATAATGTACGTCATGAAGAAGCACACCTAAAATTATCAAACAGTCTTGGACAAAGGAAGTCACAGAATGAATAAAATTTCAATTGCTGAATGTATCTTAAATTGCCGTTCCATTCATTCAGCCTTTAAATTTTGTTCCTATGTTAATGAGAATCTAAGTATTTAATATCCTCACAACGCGACGTCACGATACTGCAATACCATCTTAGCGAATTAGAGATTAAACATCCTTGATAGGATTTTCGATTATACTGCCTTGGTTTTAGGATGATATCGACACTTGTTATATTAATTATTAAAGTTACTTTCAAGTTACTTATTTTAAGAGCTTAGGCATACCGCGAGGATCAAATATCAGGAATAGCGGAAACTTCCGAAAGATTTGACTTTGAGTTTGATTCAAGTTTAATGTTCAGCGAAGACGGGAGCTTTTGTTATATTTAATCTGAAATCATAAGATCAACTTCAAGCTCTTCCATGCTACCACTTTTATACTGAGTGAAGTTTGTCAAGGAATTTTGAATTTGGCTTACAAACTCAAATCTACATTAGATCCAACCATATAACACTTATTCAAAGTAATTCAAATTAAAAATTATCACATTATTTGGTGAAAACAGCTAAAAAGTTGTGCATCTATAACTGTATAGTAATTTTATTCATTCATTCATTCAGATTACAGTGAAAAGAGAAACACAAAAGGCTCTTTCTCACTAGGCAAACATACCTCTGTATTTCAGGCAGAGATCTATGCCATCCTAGAATGTGTCAGAATTAACAAATATAGGACTGACACTCATAGGATAAACATACTAACTGATAGCCAGGTAGCCCTTGCGGCTTTAAATAGCCGCAAGGTAACATCCAGACTAGTAGAAGAATGTCAGAAAGAACTAAATGAACTGGCAGACCACATTAAAGTAAGATTGGTGTGGGTGCCGGGACATAATGGTATTTCTGGAAATGAACAAGCTGATGAACTCGCAAAAAGAGGTTCAGCAACAGCATATGTTGGACCAGAACCAGCTCTTGGGACCACAAAAAAGGTAGTCCGAGCGCAAATACAAAAATGGGTACAAAGCCAACATAGACTTCATTGGAGGAACACTCCGAAACAGGTACACAGCAAAACCTTCATAGGTGACACATGTGGAAAGCGGGCCAAAGAACTACTGAATATCAGCAGGAATAAGCTAAGAATTATTGCAGGTTATCTAACAGGTCATACCCCGTTAAAAGATCACCTGCATAAAATGGGGTTATATAACGGGGACCTCAGCTGCAGACTATGTGGCATGGAGAACGAGACCGTGACCCATATCTTGTCTGACTGTGAGGCACTGCACTCGAGGAGACGGGCAATCTTCGGAGAGGCCAATGTGCCACCTGAAGTATATGGCACACATCCAATGGACCTATACCGTCTACTCGAAGGTACGGGGATAACTGGAAGGGTGGACTAAATATGGGAGCAGAGTACAATAAGCCAATAGGCTGCAGTGCTCCCGGCATCTGAACGGCTCCCAAAATGGAAAAAAAAAATGGCCCATCAATGATTAGCTTTTTTTCCCAAATGCAAAATGTGATAGATTCAAAGTCAAATACCGGTAAAATGATGCGTTTTTCGTAGAAAACTCATGGAATCTTTTTCAAAGAGCATAATTAGACCTTTCTGTTGAAAAAAGTGTCTGTAGCATCAAAATTGAGTGAATTAAGACAAAATTAATGTCAGTACTGAATTTTTTATACAAAAAAATCGGTGAAAACAACCCCCTAACTACCCCCCTAATTAAAATTGATTTTTATCCTTGTGCAATTCTCTTTGTACATGTATGGTTAATATGTCCAAAAAGTTTGACCAATTTAAAATTCATAGTTTTCGAAAAATTATGACTTAAAGTAAAAAGTTATTTTTCATAATTTTGTATTTTTTACCCTTTCTTTCAAAATAACTCCGAAAATATTAGAGGTACAGCAAAGTTAAAAAACGAAATTGTAGCTTTTTTTATGACAAAAATTTTCATGTGAGTAGATTTTTTGTAAAGTTAATATTTGACGAGATATAGCCGTTTAAAACGTCTATTTACGCACGAGCATCACCTTTTTTTAGCCCTTTAAACTCACCCCATTTAAAAACGAAAGGGTCTAAAGAGATTTAACTTACAGATCCTTGTAGTTTTTGAAAAACACTACAAAATAGTTGTTGAATAAACCTTTTATTATCAAAAATGAAGGAAATACGTTAAAAAAAACCAATAGATTTTTTTTTAGAAACATTCCAATAGTATAGTATAGTACACTTGGAAGCATAATAATGTACAAAACCGGTTTATTCGGCAGTGGGGCGTTATATATACGAAATGTTCCGTGTTCTTTTTTTGAAATACAATAGGAAAGACACATCTGTTCATGTGTCAAGGTGTGTGAGTGTGTATTTCGTTGGTTTCTCGCCAGTGTTCCCCCAATTTGGGAAGAAATAGCACATTAAGCTGTAACAGGGGCTGCTTTTTAAAGGTTGAAATATGATAAATTGTATTCCAAAGCTCAAAACAATTATTATTCAACTTATTCAAACCAAATCTTACCCATTTTCAGGTTTAAAATGTTATTTTATGATTTTTGACAAATAAGGGTAGTTTTCACCCCTAAAAACCGTTTAGCGCCCTTCGGTTCTATATAGACTTTGAACCTTCGGCTATCACCTACCTCCTGTTAAAATTTCAAGTCAATCCATGCTGGACGAAAAAATTGCGAGGTTTTACCTTTTTTTGAGCTTCATTCCTGTACTAAAGTAGGAAAGCAGTTTTGCGAATTGGGATGAATAAGGCAGATGAAGAAAGCAGCTGCCAATGCGCTAAGTGGTGATAAAAAATCAGATGTGATGTTCGAGTTTGAGAAAGACCCATATACATAAATCGTACAAGTATCAGCCACCTTGAATGTTACCAGGTACTGAGTATAAGTGAGGGGTGACAATAGATCTCTTACCATACAATTTTTATTAGGGAAACATTTTTTCACGAAAATTTCTATCTACCATTGACTTAAGTGAGAAATTGATTTTTCTGTAAAAATTCTATATCATGAGATTTTTCGAGCGGGTTAATATATTTGCCATGGACGTGGAAAGAGAATTTTTGAAAACGGTGCATTTGTTTTTGTATTCATCTCTGTCAGCAGTCCCCATGGCTGCCCATTCGCTTTTTTTTCCTTATTGATGATACGCCACTTTTGTTTTATTTTGCTGAATTTACATCGATTAAACAGTACTGCTGGCAGACGTTTACCAATTTTTTTGGATGACAGTCCGGCGGGAAATTATTAAGACTACCTGCAGAACCATGGTTCTGTAAAGAAGTACCTAGAAGAGTTTCCAACAAGACAACAGTCTGCTCGATCTATAATTTAACATTATCTACTTGATATTTTCACGTAAGTTACCTATTCATAGCAAGCAACACTTCAGTTAACCAAATGTGAATTAATTATCATAAATGTACCAAACTATTGATTGATTTATACTTTTATAATTTGAAATTTCAATTTTACTTACACTGTTTCAGATTATACTGTAGCCCGTTCTCTTCTCGATCTTATCTCGAAAAGCCTTAAGGGAGTTATAAACTTTCTAGACAAAACAAGAATATTATCTCAGTGATCTCTGATGCTGCGGTGAGGAGAAATACAGCCGGATACTCCCTACACTGTAACAGTTTTAGCGTCCATTTTCTTAGTACAAACCCTTTTATCCAGATTTTATAATTCAACATCACTACGATTCTGAATAATTTTCACGATAACATTAAAAACTCGGAAAGTACCTACCAGCGATTTCTTCTTATAAATTGAACACTCAAAAACTTTTATAACAAAAAACGAGAATTAATTGTGCCTATAAAAATATCTGTAGGGTAACACATGTGAATTAGGTACACATTGTTTCCGAAGTAATGTGAAATATCGTTGCGAAAAATTCGTCACTCCAAGGAGCGAAGCAACTATAAATATGTGCGATAAGTTGTCACATCAATAAGATACAGTGTTATTGTAACAAACATGATGGGTGAATTGTAGTCTTCATCTTAATATTGTTTTTACACTATAGGTTACAAAAACTAATAAATAAGAACATCTTCACGACCAAGTGACCTATGAAAATTTGACAATTATTGTATGAAATCTAAACCCAGCGTAAAAAACAAGCAATATATTATATTAAAAATGTCCGGACTTACAGCTGTTTTATTTGTGAAAAATCTTGGAGATGAGGAAGTGCTTCGAGGGGTGGGGAAAAGCGTCAATTTGTCAATATTTCGAAATACTATGAACATCCTTTTTTCTTTTTCATTGGAAAGTACGTTGATGGAAATTGTGAAAGAAGTTTCGCTGACAGAAATATTGGTTACAAGCATTGGCTGACAACGGGAACGTCAATGTTATGACTCCTTGAACTTTCACGAACAGCGATCTCTAGTCTGATATAATGGTCAGCTTCAGAGGTTCAAATTATTTGATTTTTTGTTCCATATTATGATCGTGACGATAAACTGTTGTCCAACAAGTAAAGTGGGAGTATTTTAATAAAAAAGTGACTTTTACCCTATTCAGCATATTCTCCTTCATACACTTGCGACAACTTCTTGTTTTTAAACCTTAAGAAGCCAATAGGCATGACGATAGTATCAAAAAATCATCGATATAATGGTTTCAGGGGAAAGTTCATATTAAAAGAATTCAATAGTTTTATTTAAAAAATTCAGATTATTAAGATTTCCAATGAAATAAAACATTAAAAAACTGCAATCGGCCATTTTGACTGAAACACCAATCACAGCGCATGACGTCACGCTTAGGTAAACTCCGCTGTCAGTCAATACTCAATACACTCATTCTCTGTGTTTTGTTGTTGTGAATACTACTGATTACGCACTTGGATTGATCTTTTATTATTTTACGTGTGATTTATCGTCTCCACTCTACCAAAATTTTATAATAGTTTACCTGAACGAATAAAAACATCTATATATCCACCTCAATTCAAAGATGCATTGAAAGTATTCATTCATGAGAATCCAAGACAATTAATTCATCGCCATTTTGATGCATATATGTGATCTGAACAAATAATGATCTTAATAGGTTACAGTGTACTGCTTGCATAAACAAGGAGAAACTTGTTATTATTCTGTATTGTTGTGTATTTCTTTTTATTTCGGTTGTTATTCGGTTATTATTTATAAATTTATTATTTATTATTTTTAAGTATATTATATATTATATTATCATTTGTATTTTTAGGAAATATTTATAAGTACACTTTTATGTGATGTATGTATTGTATGTAATAATTTCATTAACCTTTTTATATTTACGCGAAACAAGTGGAACATCACTTATCGCTCATTACCTTTATTCATCATATTTTACTGTGAGATACTCCTTTATTTATTGAATAAAGATTATTATTACTGTAACATTGAAACCAAGCTTTGTTAATGCAAATAGCTCAAATTTGCCCAGGATTGATGTAATGATGTTGGGCGATTTCCTCGCAACAAATCAAGAATTTTGCTCGTCTCAGCTTAGAAACGTGAAAACTTCCTTGTAAGTGAATTTTGTATTTATCTTCACCCTAGATTCTACCAACTTAGATATAATCAAACTAGTTTTAAGCTCAAGCGAGTTTATTTAACTTTCATAGGTTGGCATATAAATTTATGGGACATTCATCCTGGTTCCATACGTACTTGTGATACTGACCCCATCCCATGATACTGCATATAATTTTCCATATCATCTGACAACTGCAAAAAGAAAAGTAAACGATAGAAATTGATGATAAGAATTATAGACAGGACCAAAACAAACATAACCTCAAAAAATAAGTTATTCCATAGCCTCAATATTCCAACTATTTGACGTCAAACAAACGTTTCAAGTTTGAGAAATATAAATATATAATATGATAACATAGGTACTCACATCAAAGTGTTCTTAACAGAAATAAAGTGGCGAATTCGTGACTACGTTGTTCGGGCTTCACCTTGCGAGCTTCAACCACTTATCTCTTATTATTCTCTTGTTTAAGACATAAACAAACACCTTGTGGTGTTCTTATTGATGTATTTTAACACTGCGGTATCTATTGCACACCACTTATAAACTTCGGAATCCATTTTATGACACGAATTAATTTAATGTTTAGTTTACATTCTTCGCTACGCATAGACACAATGACATGTTTACCTAGGCGTGACGTCAGAGCCGACACCTGCGAGCTGTTTTCACGCACTATTTGAAAAATATCAGTCAAATGGCTTCAAACTTCGTTAATTTTAAGTTACCGAAATAAAGGTTTTTTCGTAAATAGTGAATGTGTACCCACATGACGGAAGAGTATTTCAAAATCCATCGTCACACCCATTCTTACCGTTCCCCTCAATGCATTATAAGATGAATCACTTTTAATTACTGTTGATGAAAATTTCTCAGCAAGAGTCATTTTCACAAGTTACATTTTCAATAAATAAATATCAAATGCCAAAAATCAATACATTAGCATAGCTATTTCTATTTTTTGATGAAGACAATATTCTCACAACTGTAGGAAGATTACACTTTATCACATTACCTTAATTACAATATCAAACACCCAATTTTTTTATGTTCTAGACATATATGTGCCAAGCTTATTATTAATTTTGAATATAAAGTACTTTTACATGCAAACACGCAATGTTTAGTAGCTTCAGTTTGTGGAAAATAATGGATAATAGGTGCCAAAAATAAGTAATTAAACAATGTATAACATGTTTTAAGATAAAACCAGATTTTTGTAACGCGCCCTTATCAAATCTTCCTAGCAATTCAGTCATTCCCGTTTCAGTACAGGCATAGCATTGGGATGTCTGCAGGCTTCAACTTAGGCAATTGTTCCTCTTCTATCCAGTAATCTCTTAGGTGCTGTGCTCTAGGATTCTGAAGTGCTGTGCAGTTGGAAAGTATGTGGATGGAGGTTTCTTCTTCCATTCCACAAAATCTGCATTCTTCTTCCTCCACTATTTTGAGCTTTTTCAGGTGTCCATTCAGGCGACACTGTCCCGTTAGGATCCCTGTTAAAACTCAGCGCAGTTTCACTTATGCACTCTTTGGATCTCAGCAGGTTGTAGTCACCCAGAAGAGTCTTTGATTGTATAAGCCCTACTAGATCTTTCCAATGGTCAGATCTTTTCTTTTTCTCGGCTTTACTTATTTCTTCCAATATTACATTGGGGCTGATTAAGCAAAAGGGTTCAGGCCCCGAGAAAGCTATTTCAGTCCCCCTCTTTGCTAGTTCATGAGAGTATTTAATTTAATATCCCGGCCTATAATAAAAGAAATTTCAAAGTTTTTGATATTAACTTTGGTGCTACAAATTATTATCAAAATTCTCCCTTGCATAGAGTTGTGTATTGTACCCTTTGATAAAAAATACATTGAGAATTATTTGTACTCCAAAATTTGGTTGATTTTTGTACTTACATACAAAATAAAACATCCATCGTGTTTATTCAGCAACAAAATTATTTATTCCTATTGTTAGACTTGACAGACACAATTCGGTTTAAAATATTCAAAGATCCCTGTAATATGTAGGTACACCAAATACAATACCGGTTGAAATATTTATCCTGATTACATCTAAACTCTCCTGCATAAAACATTAGTTTTTGAATGTGTTTTTGCACTTAGCAATGGCTCACCGCTGGCGTAACTTTATAATTATAATTTCTGTGATAAATTGAAAATAAATATTTCCACTGGCTGCAGCTCGTCGACATAGCAGCCCTATTTTAAAACAAGTTAATCGATATCAGGTTGGGTTAAATCAACAGTATATTGTGTGAAGTTAGTTGAAAACAAAGTTTTCCATTGCATGGTATGTACATCAAGAGAACCACCTATTATTCTGAGGAGAACTCTTCGAACATTTGTGCAGCTAATAATCGCTCAAGCTCATCTTCTGCCTTTGTAACAAAATATTATATATCTTAACGTACTAATATATTTTCATCCAGAGGTTTCTCCCAAGGGAACTAGCGTCCTTTGAAGAACCCGCTACATAATATGTTTTCAAGCAAATGACAAAAAAATTATACCTTCAGCACTAAAACTTGATATATTGTATAATCCTGCAGTAGAAGATACAGACTAAGTAGAGAGGGAATCATTGAAAAAAAAACCACCTCCTCACTTCTTAGAAATTGGACAACCTGGGACATGCCACAAGATGGTATGATGAAAAATATAGGTAACTTTTCAAAGAAATTCGTTACGGAATTAAGCAACAAGAAGGAATGGGATCCAAATACCATTACCAGACTTGGGAAGAATGCCATTCAGTGGTACACAGACGGCTCAAAAGCAATAGAAGAAACTGGGATAGGAGTGTTCGGGCCACGAACAAAACACTCTGAAGGCTTGGGAAAAACCCCAAGTATCTTTCAAGCGAAAATCCACGCCATAAGAAAGTGCGCCCAGTTCAATATTGATAAAGGATACAGAAGACAAAGGATTATCATAATGTCGGATAGTCAAGCAGACATTAAGGCACTGAGCTCTTGTGTAATCAGTTCCAAAATGGTGTGGGAATGCCTAGACAAACTCAATGAACTAGGCGAGAACAACATAGTCACCTTACTATGGATTCCAGGACACACTGGAATAGAAGGAAATGAAATAGCAGATGAACTAACACAGAGGGGGACTGAAATACCTTTCTGGAGGCCTAGACCCTTTTGCGGAATCAGCCCCAATGTAATATTGGAAGAA
>CAJUYG010001167.1:23247-47086 GCA_910591675.1 Galerucella calmariensis
AGCCGAGAAAAAGAGATCTGACCATTGGGAAGATCTAGTGGGGCTTAGACAAATATTGCTTGTGCATCAGATTCTTGTAAGATGCAATGTAAGATTGAGAAACTGCAGAGTCTTGTTCAAAAAAATTTGCCATTAGTCAATTTTGATTTTCTAACCAATTCTGCTGGAATTCTTGAAAAATAAAGATTAAACAACCACAACAATATCAACTAAGCTATGAATTTTAAATTCATTGGTAATACTTGACACTAGACACTGTTCCAACCAACACCAGACTTTGTTTAAATGATTTTCGTGTTGTTGGGAGACCCCTTTGGGTTACCAATCGAAATGTTCTGGCAGATATGAAGCTGCTAATGAAATGTTCCAGGACTTGATGGCTTTCTCGAATCATGGAAGTTGAAATACTAGAATACCTCCCATAGTTGAATTTTTTACAACGATTGATTTCTTAGCTCATGTGAGTTATTAAATATCTATCGATGTAGATTATTTAAATGGATTATCACAATCTAACGTTGACCGATCAATTCATGGAGTTAAGTGAATTCTTTCCCAACAAAACAGTACCTACTAGATGTCCAGCGTTTGTAAAATTTGTGAAATATCATCGTCTCTAGTCACTGTCACTAGTTTTCAACGTAAAGAGATTATTACAGAATCTAACTATGTGAAATTATCATTAACATGATAATCGTTACCGTAACGACAAGTTACATAATAGGTACCTCAGTTTGTTTGACAGCCAGCTGACTCGCACTGCATGTCAAAATACATAAACTTCAATTCAAATTATTGGAGGGATTCAGCTAAACATAGCCGACCTGTCAATGTCAGGTGTTCTGGATTGGGATTTCCTATTCTTCAGAAACGCATATTAAGTACAAGAGAAGCTCTTCTTCGATAATTTGCTGTTAGCGGATAATCAGCTATAGACACATTAGCAAGTCCCAATTTGAGTTGTTACAGTCATAATTAAAACTTTCCCCAGCTTCACTCCACATGATTCAACTTAATGAGGCTGTAAATCGTTTGAGAAATATGAACATCATTGTTTCGTATTGGAATGGAGAATTCGACACTTTTCCAACAAGAAAGTTTAAAATCCAATTGAGCTGCTAGCTGTGTCATCCTTTATCTGATTTCTCGCGGATTGTTTGACAGACTAATAGGCCAGTGGAAAACTATATTGATAAATGGAAATATTCACAAATTCAGTACTCTTATTTGTTAGGATTGAACTATATTCATATTTAATGATCGTTTGTTTATTTTCATGAGAAAAAAAATGTCTACCAGAAGTTTTATTTTTAACATATATACAACAAAGCCTGTAGAACGTCCCCGATGCCCAGCTACCCATAAAAAATTAGGGAATGAATAGCGGTATAAAACAGTTCATTCCAATCCCGGCTCAATGTGACGACCGGGATGCAGAATTTGGAAAAAAGTTCGGAGGAAAGCGGAGATCCTACTTGTAGTGGCCAGACGTTCCTTTGTGAAAAAATGGCAACTGAAGCTTAACTTGCTGGATTAGTTTCACAACAGGGTGGTGAAGCTGTGTGATACATGTCACATGTGGGCTTCATTATATGCCGAAGATTTTGCTACTTTGGAAGATGCTAAAAACATTAATGGCAAGCATTTTGAGGCAATACTTCATTGGTTAATAATTTTCCAAATAGGATTTTCAATGTCCTCTGCTCCACTGAACCGTCGATTAACAAGTTTAGGTCTTGGAATATCGTTGACACCTTTATCTATTTTCCGAGATGCTTCTGGAAGATTGAAGAAATTTTACGGCTGAGTGTCATCTGCGTAATAATGATCATTCATGTAGTTAAGAGATCGTAAAGAGATTAAATCAGATGTGTGAGGAGTGGATAATAATGGTCCCAATATACTGCCTTGGAAGACACCAAATTCCAATTCTGGATAAGTAGATTGTTTGTTACCGATTTAAAGAGTTTCACTGCTATTGCTTGAAAGGATTTTATTCTACCCTATCGGTATTACTGAAATTAATAGATTTCAAGATAGCTTATACTATAGGAAACTGTAATCAATTATATCAAAAGCTTTGGTACAATCCAGCAAAATAAGAACTAATATTTCATTATCAAGTACTGAAAACCTCGACTTGATGTACTTAGCTTAGCATCAGGCAATCGATATTAAGTGCGGTAAACGAATATATAACAAAACTTTTAATATTTTGTTGAAAATGTTCCAATATAAATCAATTTAGACTGGCCTATATGCAATTTCTCATAAAGTGGCTCCTATATAGAGAGCAAGAAGTGAGTGCAAGTGTGACAGGCTCGTTAATGGAGAGTGGCTTGAATCAATTCTCTCGTAGTCATCAGTCACAAACGATTATTCCACGAGTCATTATTTGACGTGGTTTGGCTGACTCGGCGTTCGTTAGTCGAGTTTCCCATGGCCAGCGAGATTTTCATTATACACTGATGCCAACTTAATAAAGTCCTAGAGCAAGAACTGTTTTTTTGTCGCGCTTCTGGAGCATATTAACCCTTTAATACACTGCTTCGCTTTTATATTCATTATTCATCGCTATGCAGTTAATTTTTGATGTGACATAATTTTGTGCAGAGTCAGATTTTAATGGAAAATTTTATCACAGAGACTTAACTATGTAGAATGACCAATATGAGGAAGAAACTATGTTTTATAATTGTATATACAGGATGAACCGTTTGCTTGATATTCCGAAAACAGAAAAATTTGGATGGAAAAAAACCAATTTTATATTTTTTTTGCTAAACAAAAATCATAAGTTCGAATTTTATATGGATTAAATTATTTTCAAGAATATTTTGATTGAGCACAAAAAGTGTGGGCTGCTTGATATATCAGCTCAGTTATTATCCCGAAAAGTGACTTTGGATATTTTTCATTGAAAACTCAAGATTTTCCGTTAAACAGCAATTTAGCCGATTAGCATGACCATTTACTGAAACAGTGCACTTATCAAAAAACATAACGTCATTTGAAATATTGTTATCGAACATCATTCGCTCAAAAAAATTAGTTCTCCTCTTAAAATCGTATTCCATCAAACAGTGGTATTAAATGGCAAAATTTCAAATCTATTACACCTTAATATTAGAAGTATCAACAACAATTTTGATCAACTTCTTATTTTAATTCAACAGTATGAGCTACATTACTGCGATATAATAGTTTTAAGTGAATGTTTTCAAATCTTGTCAATAGACCTGTACAATATCCCTGGATATAACACCTTTTATAATAATGCAGATATCAACAAAAATGATGGAATGATTATATTCATAAAGAAACAACTTGATGTAGAAGCAAGCCATATTAAATTAACCTATAGTCAAACGACGATCAGTAGAATTACTTTTACACAAAACGAGATCTCATTTGGTATCACAGCGGTATATAAGCCACAACCAATTGAGGAAAATTGATTTAATCAAGATTTAATAACATATTTTGAAAGCCATTTGAATAAAAACATTGAAATATTTACAGGGGACATAAATATTAATATTAAGGATAATACAAACAATAACGTTAATGAATACATATCTTTAATGAGACGGCAACTCATACTCATATGAATGCATTGATTACAAAAAATTGAACCAAAAAATCTCACTAACAAATTGGGAAGAAGTCATTCAGTGTGATTGTGTTAATTTAGCTACGGAATATTTTTGATTGAGCACAAAAAGTGTGGGCTGCTTGATATATCGGTTCAGTTATTATCCCGAAAAGTGACTTTGGATATTGTTCATTGAAAACTCAAGAGCTTTAAGTTCCATACGTTATCAATAGATGGCACTAGGTTGTGTAAGTATTCAATAGAGGAAGCCGTGTTTCAATTTTAAAGATTTGCTTTGCAATACAATGCATACCACGTCACACGTGTTTCACAGATATTCGACATAAAAATGTGATATAGTATACCATGCAGTGCGGAGTATTGAGTATGTAATACAAGTGAATGAGATAGAAATTATAAATGTTTTTCAAATGCCTAGTGCAAACCTAAAACAAAAGTGCTGCTATCAACCCATTAATGGGAGAAATGCTGTTTATCTAATAATTATATACCTACATCTCGTAGGTTCCCTCATTAGAGAGAAATTCAATCGAAAACTATTTCAAACAAACCAAAGCTTTCTCGCCTGCTGCTCAATATAAATTGGAGATATTAGACGTTTTCAGGTGTTTTCTACGTGATGGCTAGATACGCTGGATGAGTGCGACCAGGAAGGAAATACAGGAAGGAAATGTAGAGAAGGTGAGAGGAGTATGAGGGTGCGCTAAAAAGAGCGATTGGGAGCAGGATAGATTAGATGGAACGGATATTCGGAAAGCGAACTACTTCTAGATGCAGGTGCTCACTAGACATGAGTTGAGAGTAGGTACCTCCACAAGATTGGAAAAAGAGAGACTGGAGTGTGCGAGAGAAGTGGATGTTGATGTGGGACATGTGTTCATATACTGGAAAAACTGGGAAGTACTGAAAAAGTTGTAGAAGGAGCTAGGGAAGGCAGTATAAACTTACATTAATTGAAAGATCTCCTCCATCCTCTACTCAAGCATGGTATCGTTTCCAAGTTTATTGCAACAGTTAATAAAGGATAAAATAAAATTGTGTGGTTACCGGATTTCGCTACAATACAATCAATCAAACCAAAATGTAATGCAAATCGTAATAAAATGGAGAAGACCAAAAAGAACTATGAACGACAATGAAGTAGATGTTCAAAATGTTCACCTCTAACGTTTTGGCAACATCCTAATCTTGAATAAAACTATTTTTTGGTATTATTCAACATATAGGGCGTAACCGACCTAATTGTTGAGCTTTGTTCATAACATATACTTATCCATTCAAAAAAATATAATGATGTGAGATCAGGTGATCACGCTGACCATTCTTACGATCCTGCCTCCCTATCTACCGATTGGGAAATATTGCATCAAGGTACTACCGGATACTGCGTTGGTAATGTGGTGAGACCATATCGAATTCACTGGAACTTGAAGGTTTCCTGGATCAGGATATAAATTTTGCCAAAATTTGGAATGACATCCTTTTTAAGTAGTTCTGAGTTAGAAAATTTAACATTGTCGTGTTTGTCTATTTTTAAGTTGTGTGTGTTTATTTATACTAAAATGGAATATCTTGAGACCACTGAACAAGTCCATAGACTTGATACAAAACATTGTGATCTACATATGTGCCCTCATCTAAGGGAAATATTCATTTTAAATCTCCGGCAATACAAGGGCCACGGTTTTATAATAAATTACCTTTAACCACCAGAAACTGTACTACACTAACAGATTTTGAAAAAGTGTTAAACTCATTCCCAATTAAACGTTGTTTTTACTCCACAGGAGAATTTTCCAACTCGTGAATGTTGTATGAATAATCATTTATTTGTTTGTTCGTATTATGATATGAAATTTTATCAGATATTGTTTAGTTATAATTTGCATGTCAATTCTAGATTTGGATTAGGATTGTTTTCATTGTAACTAATTCTATACAAACTTTGTTGTTTGTCAAAAATAATTATTATTATTATTGAATAATGATTGCCATTGAAATTGCCTTCAATAAAAAAGCAAGCAATGATATGGTTTTCAGCAATCCCTGATTAAATATGAACCTTTAGAGGGTGTGTTTTTTTTATCCAGTGAGGATTTTCCGTTAAACAGCAATTTAGCCGATTAGCATGACCGTTTACTGAAACAGTGCACTTATCAAAAAACATAACGTCATTTAAAATACTGTTATCGAACATCATTCGCTCACAAAAATTAGTTCTCCTTTTAAAATCGTATTCCATCAGCTCCTGAGTGGGTATCATCTTACAGGGATGCATTTTTTTTTCATATGTTTACCATGGATGCATGCATACATTGAATGTGGTGGATGCCTGTATGCTCGATGAATGTATCAAATCTAATTTTATTTTATCACACATTTTTTGTTGGCAGCTAGTTTTTATATCTGCTTTACATGACGAAATTAGCGAAACTAATACTTTTATTTGTGATATAGATGGTAAATCTAAAAATTTCTCAAGAAATAGGCGAGGTGGGTACTTTCTGTTGTTGTTCAGGTTCCATCTCCGTAACCAATCATTTGTAAAATAATCTTTTAGAATTTCAAACTGAAATTATAATATTGACAACTGAAATGAACTGAAATTTAATCAATCAATGAAGTGAAAATTTTCATGATATCGAAGATTAATTCGTAAATGTTATATTCTAAATTCCGACATAATTTTGTCTTCAAGTGGCTGCCATTATTTTCGAATTAATTAGCACACAATTCACAATCACACAACAATTTTCTCATGCGTTTCACACCACTTTACGTTGCCATGGAAACTCTTTAAAATATTTTTGTCCACGACCACCTAATAATAAGTCGATATTTCACATCCTAACAAAAGGTATATGGTACCCATATATCTACTAGAGTGAATTATGGTTCATAATTCACGACTAGAGATGGTGGTACAATATGAAATAAACTTTTAAATCTGTGTATTTTGTTCAGGAAATTTGTTTCTGAAATATATCGTATCGATAAAATATCGAAATCTTTAGTATTGATACTTTTCATAACGACATTTTCTAGTATTAAGTATTTCAAAACAATATATTTATAACGGTACGTTGTATTGATACTTTACACGGCATCGCCCATCTCTATATATTATGTCAAATTATTTAATTTTGACGTTAGTAATACCAAATTGTTACGAACTTGCTATATTACTGCAACGATGAATTCATTGAATTCGGATAGTGGAAATGAACGTTCTTGTACACCAACTGAAATGAAAAAAAGCGGCAAAATTAACGACTATAGGTCTGCTGCCTGAAAAATCGAAAGATAACTACCTATATGTTTACATATTATAACTTCGTGAACTGGAGGTTAGTTGACTTTTATTTAATAAAGAAATCAAGGGTCGTGGACAAAGTATAGTATTCTACTTGCAATTTATGGCCAATATTCACTCGGGTGACTTGCGCCCCTCACCTGCGGCTCGGGACGCAAACGTCACCCAGCGTGAATAATGGCTATCATAAATTGCTCGTTTAATAATATACTATTACCTACGACCCCCCCTGTAATCAGTGAATAACACACAGTCGGTATCAATGTAAGGATGTCTATTACGCACTGTGAAAAAAACGCACAGCTGTGAAGTAAATCGCATGGCTTCCCTAGCAACATCTTAGCAACCGTCAATAGAAGTCACCATTTTATTCAAAATTTACTATTTGAAAACATTCGATATTGTCACGTTTAACTATGAAAAGCCCAAAGGGGTAAATGTATTGATTATAATTGAAAAATGAACTTTTCATTATCAACAATATATTAATGATGATTGAACGTTATTTCTTCAATGTGCTTCTTTCATTGGTAATAGAGTAATAAATATGGAGTTTACCAAGCATCTCTAATTATGTAACTGTCATTTCTTATGCTTCTCATAAATACAAGTACAAGTAGTTCGTAGGTAAAGTATAGTACGTAACTCGTGTTGTAAAACATTTCACGCACTCACGGAATTACACTACTTTTCCATTCGTGCGTAAAATGCTTGTTACCACGTACACACGTTACGTAATACACTATTATGGGTACCATCCAAAAAGCACATTGCTATGGTTTTTGCTCACTTTCTTATGATCAAGACCCAAGCGGAAAATGAGTCTTGGGTATTTTGTAATAAGTTTTGACATATACTTCCCATTCAAAAAATTGGTGGTTGTACGTGTCATTTGAAGGAGGTTAAACATATGGATTGCATTTTCATGTTGAATAATGACAATTTATACAATTTAAATTTGACTTGTTAAGAGATTATCAATAAATATGTACAGTATCCAGAATAAAGGATTCATTCTGTTCACACACTGAATGATTAGATCGGACTCCATGTTTCCTAATAGGTACCTGGTCATGGCACAGGACGCCAGTCCAGTGTTTATCCAATACCAAAAACATCTGACTGCAAAACAATAACAGCCTTATAGCCATTTTGAGTTAGTGGTGATCTATTAGTTACCAGCTTATTTGGCAGTATGTGAGGTTGGAAATAAACAAAAATGAAATTTTTTTATGATTTATCATTGAAATTATTGTTAATAATCAATTTACACTATGATCAAACAGACCACAAAACGAATTAAGACATGTTTCGGAACAGAAATAATCATATCAAGAAAAAAACACCAAACACGTTTTTATAACATTTTCGAAATGAGCGAAAAAAAGTTATCCTCAATAAACCCGTCCTGGAGCGTGTATTTCACTAGATCCCATTCCTATTGGACTATGAAATTTTATCAATAATATGATTCACTTTGAATCTCATCGATTGTCCAGTTGTTGAATGTTTCCATTCAGTTACATCGAATAGAAGGTTAAAGATTGCTTGGACGCATGCGCACCACAACACAGTATATTTGCACAAATCTGTATATATTTCTTTTTTGCGTGTGTATGACATGAACGCCTCCTGGGCGACTGGAGGTCTGTTCTAACAAGCATCATAGACAGTCTTTGACAATCCGGATTCGGCGCAAAGACCCTAAATCGTTCTCCCGGGAACACTTTAGCACTTTAGCTTGTGAGAACAGACCTTGGAGCACTAGCGTCTGGCCGATCACGCATCATCGCTCACGAAGATGAACGATAGGCAGCAAGTATATGTAAATATCAGAAAATGAGAAATAAAAAATTAAAAAAAAAAACAAGAAAACCCGGGCCCAAACCCGGTTGATCAAAGTGTAACTATGTATAAAAATATCGGAAAATAGGAAATAGGAAACTTAAAGAAAACAAGAAACCCCTAGCTCAAACCCGGTTGATCAAAGTGTAATTATGTATGAAAATATCAGAAAATGAGAAATAAACATAGAGAAAAACCAAAAAACCCTGGTCCTAACCGGGTTTCGAAGTCAGTACCAACTCTACCAATCCGCTCACATTCAGCTACATCGAATAGAAAGTTAAAGGCTGCTTGGACGCATGCGCACCACAACTACTAACTTTCCTATCGTTCATCTTCGTGAGCGATGCTGCGTAATCGGCTAGACGCTAATGACTGGACCGAGGTTAATTTTTTTGTGTGTTCAAGTTAAGAATGGTTTGGATTCACAATTGTTCGGGTATGTGGCGCTGCAGTCGGGTTCATATTGAACTTCTCCTGAGCAGCTGATTCAATTTGGTTGACATTTGCATAGGAGTTTCCAGGTTAAGTCATTTCAAAAAATGAGTGGTACATTTCCGAGGAAATTTTAACCGCTCCAATGGAGCTCTCTGATTCGTATGTTGCAAGGAATCACTTCGCTTTTGTTTTTGACGGTTTCAATCGCTACTTAACTCCATTTTTCCATACCTTCGGTTATCTCAGCTCAGTCCTGTATTTCCATCGCTCGTGAATTGGTAAAAATGTGTCCCTTTTTGTCTGTTTTCTGCTGCTCACCATTTTAATTGTTGAATCCGATTCTCTTCTGTCCACCATCGGTTCACCATCGTATTCCCTGGGATTCACAATATCCCTCGATAGTATCCTTCAATTCCAAATTCATTAGTGTTCTGAAGTTGCCTTCAATTTTTTTAGGGTCCATAATCTTTATCAATTGTTATTTCCAAAAACCCATAATTTTCTTCGTCTTTTTCTCTGTTAGGCACATTGTTTTACCTATGTAACTAGTGATCTAGTGGTGAATTTGTGAATTTATATCATTGTATTTCCACTAAAATTTGGCTAGTTAGCAGCTTCTTGCGATAAAAGAAAGCTCTATTACCTGCCTACAAGCACTCCTATTTGTTTGTTCTGTTGACTTCCAGTTCAACGCATTAAAAATGTAGAAATGTTTCAAAGCTGTAATTGCATTGCAAGTGATATACTTTGTAAATGTAAATTTTTATTTCATTGCAACTTTACGTGAATTGTTCGACAAAATGAGGAAACTCGGAATCTAAAACAGAGACAGACAACTGAATAGAATTACAGCTAATTCAAATCTAATTCTCGTACAAGCAGGTAACAACTAACATATCAGTGGAATAAATCTGATTTGCGCCATCCCAGAGGTAGATTATTATTAATGAGCTTTTGATAGTTTACGGAAAACAAGAATGTACTCGATATTAGTGCGAAGCAGTTTGGATAAAAAAATTGAATTGATGTAAATATCTCCAACTTTGAGGTGACATAGTTGTGAACAAATATATGATTGAGAATATTGTATAACTGTTTTGATTTCCCCTTTGGAAAATATTTAGCTTTGATCGCCACCTTACTTTTGTTGATTGATATAAATGACATATTTTTTAAAATCCCTCATACAATAATTGATAATGTTTTTAATAAAGATCTTGGAAAATATCATTGTTTATACCTGTTTCTCAATTGTTAATTTAGCGTGCTCACAAGTATGCGTCGCTTATCATTAAGTGTCGCCACCTCTCTCTGACTCATGGGCTGCATCGGCCTCTGACCTCTCTGTGTCTTGAATTTTTATTAATTATTCATTTTCAAAACTATCAACTTAAGCTGTTCAGAGAAGACAATTTTTGCAAACGTCACCAATATAACGTTTCAATATTCTAGAATAACGTCCTGTGCTTAAGGGCCGCCTCTATTTTAAAAAATTGCCAATAATAATTACTCGTTTTGCCGGCTTTCGGAGGCTGGTAATATTATCGCAATTTAGAAACAAAGTCTGGACCTCCAGCAATAGCGGACGTAGAAGTGTTTTCTAGCTGGACCTTCTACCATTCAGTGTTCCGGTATGTCGGATAGGTTGTGTCTAATTTCAATTGAGGCCAAGATCTAATCCCTGGGAGATCTCTACAAAAGAGTAGAGGATCTACGTAGTATAAGAGGTGCAGTTGATGCCCAAGTCAATGTGGAGGATTCCAATGGCGCCCAAGCCATTGGAAGTGTAACAAAATGGAGTACAATTTCATGGTATCTATAGTTTCCTTATCAAACACTAAGGGAACTTGAGTTTTATCTCGCAGAAAAGTTCTGCAGCCTCTCTAGTTCAATCACTCCGCTAGTTTCGCCATTAAATCTGCTTCTGAACAGCTTGATTCCTTCCATTGTCCATTTTAAAACCAAAAGGATTAATTTAAGAAGCCTCACTTACACCATTGAAAGTTACCAAATTAGTCACTGAAGGGTGTGTGGCGAAAAAGTAGCCAACAGTCGTTTTCCAAATAAAATAATGGATATTCGTGAATTTTACGACGCATGTCATCATCCAAGTGAAGACAAAATGTTCGGTGGTTCTGGGATTATTGTTTCAAGTGATACTTAATAAAACTGATAAATCATAACGTATTGTGACAATAACTTACTCAAAAATACACGGGAATATTTAAATACGTATTCCAGCATGTTTATATAAACAAATTATGATACAAAATTTACATTAATGATCCATTTCAAATTTTTAAAATACGTTGAAAACTGGAAATAAGCGTTTAACACGACATTTAAAGTTTTTCCTCAACAAAAATGCAAAAATGCCTACCATCAACTGAATAAATCCCCATACAGCGGATTGAAAGCGTTAGCAAACTCGAAAGCTCGAGAGCTTTTCTGTTAATAAAGCGATATAAAATTGAGCCAGTCGACAGCGGCACGAGATATATCTGTCCTCTCCGTACACACCGTCACAAATTTCAACATCACGTTGCCATACTGATCATTCACTTACATGGTTTGTCCTGCCTCAATTTTCCAACCAAGTTTGATGTAATAGTAATGCGATCATGATAATTACCTAAATGATATGATGGCTCAAGCTCTGTAAAACTATCACTAGCTATCCACCTCGATTTTGCGCAGACAATACTCAAAAAGCAAACAAATACCTATACCACAACTGAGTTGAGAGATCTAATCAATTGTGACTACTTTTTTCGAATGTTTACTTAGTAATATCGTATCAAGTTACCAAGGCATCGATCATCTTGTCGCCTACACATTAGTTTTCTTTCCCTGGCCCGCAAAATATAATCGCAGCTTAACAGTACTAACCGCACTCGATCCTGCTTTGCTATTGCATCAGAGGCGTTCCATCACAGTGCTGGGTCGACGCCCTAGGTGTAGTTTTACTCTGACCCAGGGATTCAATTGATCCCAACTGGTTGTTGTCATCCAGTTGTCATCCACTAAATTGTCCAAGCCCTACTAGATCTTTCCAATAATGAGATCGTCTACTTTTATTTCCGCTCCGCCAATTTCTTCCAATTATACATTGGAGGTGATACTCTAAAAAAGTATTTCATTACCCCTTTCTTTTATCCAAGAGGATCCACTTTAGATAGTTCTTTTCAATGTGGTGCTAGAAAGTTTAATAAAAGACAGCTTGATAGATCCTAAAGCAATAATATATTGAAAAAAATAATAAGTAACAGCCTATGCAGACGACATCGCCCTAAAAACAAGATCCATATCAAAAGGACCTGAAGCAAATCTTTGAAATCTGAAAAATGCATCTAGACAGTATGGCCTCCAAATCAATAAGGAAAAAACTGAGTATCTAGAAATGGGTGCCGGCAAAAAGACTAAAATGGATATAACAATCAATGGTAAGAACTATTTGTTTAAAAAATAGAGCCAATTTGAATATCTGGGAGTAACAGTGACAGATAAAAGCGATGAAGATGTGAAAATAGACAAAAGAGTGAAAACCTGCAGAGCCTTGAGAGCCCAAGGAAGTATAATAAAGTCAAAAATAGCAACAAGAACAACAAAGATCATACTATACAAAACAATCATACTACCTACCCTATTATACGGTTAGGTTAGGTTGAGTGGGTGGTGAGTGGGTCCATAAGTCCCTCCACTGCAACTCGCAAAAGTCTTTTGTGGCTCACACGTATGGTGAGTTCTAAGAGCTTTCAAAGCCGCTTGGCTGTCAGAGAAAATTTTGATTGTTCTATGTATGAGATTGGCTTCCTCCAATCTCTCCACACATGGAACAATGGCGTAAATTTTTGCGTGAAATACGGTTGCATAGGAGAGGTTGAAATTTCTGTCCTAGGTCTGCGCCTGTATACACCTGTGTATCAGCAGCTGTCTGCTCTTAATAGTTCATCCTTACGGAGGACCCATTTATCTCTATTTGGAATAAGGACGGTATGGGGCAGGTGGTAGTTTGCTGTTGGAGGCATTACATCAGAGGTCATTCCCAGAATACTGTGATTTTAGTGTCCACTAGCATTCTGTTCCGTTCTTTATAAGCCTGATCTGTGCATTCAGAAATATGCGCAATCCTGTATATTATCCGTGCAGCCCCTCTCTCCAAAAATATATGAAGAGGAGGTAGGTCCAGGATGATTTCCGTGGCTGCTGATGGTGTGGAGTTGATAGCACCAGTGCCAGACAAGCCTGTCTCTGTTAACCAGAGAGCTTTGCTTGCGCTGTTCGCTGTAGAGCTTTTGGCACCAGGAAATAGCTCCATATGTGATCATTGGTCTAGCGACCATCACATATATCCAATAGATTTGTATGGGTCTCAAGCCCCAAGATTTTCCACAGATCCTGCGACATGTCCACAAGGATAGTCTGGCCTTATGGATAACTTTTTCCAAGTGAGTGTTCCAAAGTGAGTTTCATATCTAGGATAGTCCCCAAATATTTTACTTCCGCTGCAAATGGAGTAACCCCACCATTGTAGGGAAGTGGTGGAAAACTCTCCAACTATATTTTCCTAGTGAAGGGAACTATCACAGTTTTACCAGGGTTAACAGGCATCTGTTTCCTCTGACACCAACTGTGGACATCGTCCAGCGTCTGTTCTTTTGGAGGATATTATATGCTACCCTTCCTGACTTGTTCCTTGCCAAGATGATAAGGTCGTTTGTATACGCTTGCAGCTCTACCCCTCTTCTTCCGGAAGCGTTAAGCAAGTTATCCATAAGAGGTGACCATAGTAGGGGACATAGTACTGCACCCTGTGGGCAGCCCCTGGAAATCCTTAAGATAATGGTCTCGTCCTAAAAAGATGTAGTGGCTGTCCTATTAGTAAGCATGGCATATATCAAACCGATAATGGTCGGTTTGATGCCCTTGCCAGCCAAAGATGAACCAATGGAGGTATACAGATATATAAAACATAAGTTTAAAAAGATAGGAAAAAAGTGAAATTTTGAATTTTGCATAAATGTTTTGGAGAAATATTTTAGGCTTCTTAACCTTTGTATAGGATAAAAAATTCGACCAAATCGAAAAAGGTATTTCCCAACTTTTGGTCGATTTGAAGTGGAGTGACCCTGTAATTGAAATTAATGAGAAAACATCAAGGAACCGTTTATTGTATCACAAATCCTGCAATATATTTCAAATCATTCCACTGCTTTATCAAGACTTTACTTGTGAAAAATGAACGATGGATTATTGACCCTGAACATTCGTTGAGAAATAAACTGGCACCATTGTACCTATGTGATTTTACGACACAAGAAAATCAAGTTTCGTTAAGAGCAAGCAAAGAACGATGACGGCAAACGGCAACAGAGACGTATGATTAATGCGGAGGTTTGATTGCTAAAGTTGCACAGTCACGTCTGTACAAGCAGGCCTTGTATTTTCGCACATGCGGCAACTGATGACCGTTTTTGCTCGGGCTTTTGTCGCCAGCTACTCAACAACTTTACTAACACTTAGCTATAATACACTGTGTAAATTATCTACCGGTATTTAATGCGAGTTGTGTGAATGATGTTTGTTACTATGTCCTAAAGTCATTGTTTGAAATCAAGTATTACGAATGTTTCAAGGAAACGGTGTATTTGATATAGAACAAAATAATTATATACTCATTATTGTCACGTGTTATACAAGATTATTAGGAAAACAATACAATAAAGGGGACAATATAACAGTGTGCTGGACAAAGTTTAATAAATTGAATGTGAGCTTTGATTATATTGATTTAGGCGATTATACATTAGAAAATGTTCCGGAATGTTTTATGTGAAAAATGGAGATTCCTTATTGTGACTATACTGGGATTTCACGTAAAAATTCAAGTGGACTGTGGGAATCTTTTGCCTGTCACAATAAAAATTGCAAAAAGAAAGGATCTGACTAGATCACTGGTTGACACGATATAAAAGATATTACACTTCCATCCCAACTTCCATGTCGTTAGAAAGCCCGGAAAATATGCTTTCTCACTATATAGAAACGATTATACGCAGTGTAACAGTGGAGCAAAACAATGAACTTGTCTCACTCTGCCGTTTAAAAAACTTTAGATTGCAGCTACAGGCCGGTTACAAAAAATAAATTACTCACCAAGCAAAGACGTTCGAAGGGAAAGTCAACGTTTAACTAAGTGAAAAGGTATTGGGGATATTACCAAACACTGGATGGAGGAGAAAAAAGGCCTCTCGACGACGCCGAGTTCAAAACAACACTGTTTGAAACAGAGTATGGGCACTCTGAACGTGCAAGGGTACTGCTACCTAGAGAGTCTCTTCTAAAATTGCTGATTTGATGAAAATTGTTACGCCGTAGGTAAGTATTGATATCAGGTAAGTGCTTCGAATATCTCACCACTGATCCCCGAACCCTACAGCAAGTTTAATTGAAGTATACCCTCTCAGTTTATTGCGTTGTTGTTGAAATCCTAACAATCATTTTTCTCCATGTTTGTCATTGAAATATGTAGAAAAACTACTAGCTGTGAAGTTGACAATACGCATAATGACTGATTTTAAAAAACTGCGACGATGTTTTTACGTAAATACTTCATTTACAATAAATGTTATATCTGTGAAAAAAGTTTTTGAAGGAAAAATTCACCTTCTGAAAACAGAACACAAATTATGCACCAAAACGCTAGAATAGTAATGGCGTCTATTTATGACATCATCAATTTGTAACTACCATTAATAGGTGATCGAAGTCAAACTTTGAACACTTCACAGCTTGCAGGCTATTACTTTATTTTCTTTTTATTTTGATACATATACGAAATTTCAATAATTTTGTACAATTCATGTGCGATTAGTTATCATAGAGATGAATATGTGCATTGATGGTGTGCGGTTCCACAATGTAATTCAAAGCAGATCATAGATATTTGCGAAATTACGGCGTCACTCTCTTCTAACTGGTGTTTGGGAAGGCGGATGGTTGAATTTTGTGCTTATATTTTCACTAAAATGATTGTGATCACACATGTGAAATAAAAATGAGTAATTTCTTCCGAATCTCTGTATCTTATATAAGTATATTTAATCAATATTTTAGTGATTCCTAGTGACTGTCATTATGCCTATTATTGCGTCTTCTAGCCAATTGAGAAGTTGAATTTCTCTATCCGTGGATGATAATTTCCTTTATTATCAACCTAGATCAATAATGAGAAAATTCCAATCTTTTGAGAATTCAAGGATAGTAGTTCAACAAAAACAACATAATTTTGCATACCCAGGATTATCTTTAACATATTTGCTGCTTGAAATTACCTATCAATTTTTTTTTATTGAATAAAATATATAAGCTTGCTAATTATTGCTTTATTTTTCCCACTCCAAGAGTTATATTATACAGAGCTCGGCAAAAGTCCGGGACCGGAATTTTAGCGAACTCTGTATGGTTCAATTCTTGACAGTGCAATCAATTCAACTTGAATATTCAATTATTATTATTATTATTATTATTATCATTCCAAGTATGCACTTGCTCAGCACTTGCTGGTAAAGGCGGCGCCAGACATGTGGCATTCGGCAACTACCGAGCGACTGCTCGCCAAGTAGCAAGTAGTTGAGTTATTCGGCAAGGTGTGCGCGGAGTAATCACTAAATGACAAGCACCTAAACCAGATATTCGCCATAGGTGGATGCGGATTCAAAGCGTTATACGGCCAATACTCGTTTCCTTTGATGTTGCTTCGAAAGACCGACACACAACGGGAACTACGCGAGCACTGCACAAATACTAAAATTGGTCATCGGCAAGTAGCGATGAACCCGTCCACACACTTGCTACTAAGCGAGCAGTCGCTCGGTACTCGCTGAATGCCGCATGTCCGGCGCCGCCTTAATGTTCACATATCTCGAGCTTGTGTAAACGCAAATGGGATTAGGCTTGGAAGTCACACATTTAGAAATTTACGGACAGTGTGACAGGTATTTGGAATGGCAGCCTTCTACAGATCGATGTATGTATTTTTGTGAAGACCTAGTTTGGTGAGGCTATCTTGTAGAGTTTTGGGAATTAGTCCCGTGGATGAAAAGATGATCGGTATAGTGTAACTATTGTTAATGTGATAACCCATAATTTTGATCCCTTTGAAGGAAAAGCCGCCAAATGGCGTGCATAAAATTCTTTGATAAATTCGAATATTAAGACATAATGCTTTTCAAATGTAATTCAAATTAATAAAGTGGATTAAAATTAACCTGCATAAAATTTGTAATACAATTCAAGGTCATCACATTAACATTAGTTACACTATACCACCTCTATTTTCTCTGCATGCCACATCTGTCTTACCTCAATTGCAAGATCGGTGTATTTTGCAATTTTCTCGTTGTATTTGTCCAGAATATTGTTATTATTGGGTACAGCAACATCCACCAGATAAACCGAGTTAGCTTTTTTTATCCACAACTACAATATCAGGCCGGTTATTCGTCACCCGTCTATCGGTGATAATTGACCTATCATAGTATAGTCTAAAATCAGCATTCTCTAGCACCGAATTCGGATGGTACTTGTAATATGGGGTGTAGGTGTTAACTAATCCAAATTTGTTGGCCAACTTCTGATGGATGATGTTGCAAAGCTGATTGTGCCTGCGTAGGTAATCAATGTTAGTTAAGGCTGAACATCCCGACGTTATGTGTTGTATCGTCTCTGTTGTTTATTGGCATCTTCTGAACTTGTCCGTAGCGATGTTTGGATCTTCTATGACAAATTTCTTGTAATTGTTTGTATTAATTACTTGGTCTTGAATGGCCATCATAAATCCTTCTGTTTCTGGAAATACTGTTCCATCAGATAGCCACTTATTTGATGCTTCCCTTTCGATATGAGGTTGATTGATGTCGTGATGATGTCGACCATGAAGCGCTTTCTGAGCCCACTCCACCTGTTTGTCAAAATCTGTAACGATTTCAAGTCTCATATCAGGGCTTACAAGATTTAAGGGGGAATAGTTTTTATCTGCTTTTGCGACCATCTCATGCAATTCAGATGTTTCGGCCTTGGCAATGAAGAATTCTTGGAGTCTAGATATTTGTTTGTTATGGAAATTAACTATGTCCACTGGACCTCCCTCTCCCTCTCTTCTTGGTAGTGTTGTCCTGATAACTGATGATGTCGGATCACTGAATCGTCAACAAAATAATGGAGAGCCTACTATTATTGAAATAGTATTTTGGGTAATATTGAAATACGACCGATTTGATTCCTGAATTCACTTTACTCCTCTTATTCCAAGTAGTTTATTGCATTTGGTGATACGGCGAAAGAAAGCATGTATCGGCGGCTTTCGATTACCTACTTTACGTGAGTAGCTATACTTAATCGTTGACCACATGTAGCCCACAACCGCTGATGGACTTAGCATCGAGCATCCAGTGACCTTACTGTATGGACAATTCAATTAAATATCCTCAACTAATAAAGATACCACTGGAATCAACGCAGATTTCCATGTTATTCAGGATTCCCTATTTTCAAAGGACAGCTAAATAAGACGTAGTGGAGTGAAATTATATCAAGTGGAAGGACGTTTATCGAGCGCTACTGTCTGATTTCATCGATGTATTTTTGAACAAGAAATAAGTGTAGTAAAATCAGCAACTTTCCAGACTAAAGTCATTCTCGGGAGAGAATGTTAGTTATTATACCACACAAAAATGAGAAGTTTAATTAGTGCATTGTTTAAATTGCGGAATATTGGATTTAAAACTTTGAATTCGCTTTGTGAGAATTTGGTCGTGGCAAAACATGGGATGGCCACCTAGCCGTCATTAAGTTCATGGACGTACGATTAAATTTTTAAAGAAAATTTATCGATTTGGTAACATTTCTAGGTTTGCTGTAACAACAATCAGAAGCTACCATCAACGATCATAAAATAATTATTCGTAGCAAATGATCGACTATTCTTAGACAGTTTCTATTGCTATTAAAACAAATTTAGGTTGCAGCAAGTGGCTGTTGATAACATTTTCAAGTGTTTGATGGATTTACAGATTCCATCTTCCATAGACGTACTATGTAATTTCTTGAAGGATTTATTTATTTTCAGAAATTGTTTTATCCTGGAAAAATGACACTATTTACAATGGAGTTTAATTTGTAACAATTTCCATTTACCAAAGGCATACAATAAAATGTTTGTTTGATCATTTATTCGTGTTTTTATTTTTGTCTGCATAGGCGAGGACAAGAGAGACCCTGCCAAACATCAGATATCTATTTCAAGCCACGGCGGTACAGGCACAAATTATAAGTTCTGCTTTCTCATCATCTTTCTGACAAAGACAAGTCGGATCTTCCGACAGTCGAAGTATCAGCATATATTGCATTTTGGTGAAATTGTTTTCATGCTATTTATCACTTTTCGACGTCTGAACGGTAAGTAAATCACTTACCGACGTGTTAAACTTAGAAACCAGTAAACACAACCACCATCCTGACAACCGATGCTGTAAATAAACAAAAAAGATCAATCGCGAAAAAAAAATTCTGGAAATAATAGTAAAAATGTATCCGAACAAATTCAAGTAGATCACCAGCACTGCGAATACCAGCTTTGCATAGAATTTCAATATAGCATCGGTGGTTCAGTGGTAGAATACTCGCCTTCCACGCGGGCGGACCGGGTTCGATTCCCGGACGAAGCATACTCAGGAGAGAGCACACGCACGCAAGCAAGGCACATAACGGAGCAACGTAACATAACGTAACGTGACGTAACGGTCAGATCTTTTGCGTCGCGAATCCCGGACTCACAAACATAACCTGAGGTAAAGAACTAAAGTTCCAATAATATTAAGAGTAGCAATAACAATTTTCAAGATGTAGCGTGATGCACTATTGTTTTTTGCTACATTGATAATCTTTTATATGATGATACCGTTTCAAGCAACAATAAAGATCGATTAATTAGTAGTTTTTCTCCACATTATTTATAATTCCAATTTATATCCTGTTCACAGCTGTATTAACATTTTTTTGAAAACTTAATGCCACTTTATTCGTTATGAAATGGTTTTCATATACAACGAGCAATATTGCCAATGATAATGTACGAGTTGCAAGTTTTACCAAGCTGCTATGAATGCTACAGGAAAAAGTTTCCGATGAAATTTATAGAAAATTTCATGCTCTACAATTCAGTTACCACCATTTTTAATTTATCATTGACCATTAACCAGAAAATTTGAAGCGCTATAATTAAAAACCTATGCGTTATACAAAAAAAAGTTTGAGATAAAAAAGATGGAAAATATTATTATCTACACACAATTTTTGTCGTACGATGCGCGGTTCGCGAGATATTTAATAAAACGTGTTTTTCAAGATGGCGGCTGAAGTGAAGCACCCCCATGACGCCAACTTGAATTCACATTCAGGGGACTTTCCTGAGCATATTCAAAAAAAAAACACCTGTTCCCGTACGTTTAAGTTTATTCATTTATTTTGAAAAAACAATAAAATTGTTCTCGATAACCGTATTTGTCAACGTCAACGTATGTGTCATATAATTTCAAAACTACTGATCTGGCAAAAATGCAAATTGGTGATATTTTTAATGGAAAACGTAGGTATATAAAATAACCTGTAGGTGTGAGTGAATCAATTAAGTTGGTTGACTTCCGACCTTTCAATTTAAATCGCATTTATGTGTGAAACATTTAATAAACATTCCAAAAAATTCGCGTACATTCTACTCTCATCGATATTTGTTGACTATAAATATGGAGATAAAACATTCATTTACTGTTTAGTTCAACCAAATATTCATTTGAATCTGATTTATTGAAAAAAACAGAAAAAGGGAATAATATCATATAGGTTTAAAACATAAAAATGATATTGAATGAGCCAATAAACAGACTGAATTCTACATATTTACTATTTCAAGCGTGTTTATATAAACTGCTTAACAAATATTGAATTCATGTGGAAAGTTATCAAGTATAGCTAATCCATTATTAAGCCGTTTACGTGACAAAGTGACGTTCGCTTGTAATACGTTTGCTGCTGTCAATCAGTATATATGTTTTAACACAGAGTACACCATCTAACAAGAGACGAAAGCTTTGTGGGTTCCCTTGAAGTCGAACAACGTATTGACACATAAACTACTTGATACACTGAGAAAAGTAGGCCTATAGAATGTTTTTTTATCTACTAACATGAAAACACCTTATTATTCATCTCATGTGTGTAATGAGAAGTGGCTCATTCTTAACCCAATCTTAAAATAATACACTGTGAACTGAGGGGAATGAACGGAAGTGTCGACTTGACATTGACAGATTGTTACGGGTTAAAAGAGTAGCTTACCTTAACCTGATGGATCATGCAATATTGAGTAAAATATTCAAGTGATTATGATACTTCTGTCTTACAGTTTCGTACAAATTGATTAACAAACTAATGGCCGTTTGCACCAATAGAAGCACAAGCTTAGAATAGCTACGGCGAGTTTAAAATTTAAGGGTCGCTTAGTAAAAGTTCAGTTGCACCAATGTTTTTGCTCTGCTTCTTAGCTAAGTGTTTAATACATTCGTTAACCTCGCTATTCAAGTTAAGTTTTATTTATTTCTTCATGGTTTCTAGTGACTTTTCGTTTTTGTGGTTTGAAATAACGTATTAAAATCTGTTAAAAGTCAAATCTTTGATAATCAAAGGATTTTATTCTGGTTTTTTTGAATAAGAAAGTTGTTTATAATGGAAAACACAGTAAAAAATAAGAAAATCAGATCGGCATATTATACAGTTCGGGAACAAGAATGCTAATACCCTTAGCTGCGAAATACAAGGAGGTTATTTAAAATAAGAAAACTGATGGCCTGTCTGGGATTACAAATTGTCCGATTGTCCAAAGAATCTTCTAGCATTCCTACGAGTTGTAAAACAGTTGGCTTGGTCAAGCGAAACCGTTGGAAAAATTGTATTCGCGTCGGTATGACGGGCTGTGAGTCACACCGAAGAAGTGTACATTACGCTACTGCCTCCTTTTTTTTCGATTATCGGAAAATACATGAATTTTTGTGGAACCAATCGTTTGACACTCGTTATTTATCAGATTCGTTCGAAAAACGCCTACGCGCTTGGCCCTCCGGTGCCATGACCATGGTTTTTCTTCCTGTTAAAACCGCTGTACTGATTTAGATGAACAAGCATGCTTGGGACCATTGCTAACCATACGACAATTTTACAGAAAACGGTAATAATACTTCATTCATTTATTTTTAGAATTTTGCTTAGCAGCTGGAGGTGAAGATGTCGCTATTGTCATAACTCAAACATTTCAACATTTCCTTTACTGGAAGACATGTGATGATTGTGATTTTAGTGTCTTCTTCAGCTCTACATATTTCCCAACAAGACAAGTTCACTGTGATGAGAATTTACAGATCCATCCACTTTTCCACCGACCATAGCGAAATAGTATATTCCAGCATCTACATGTGTGCCATGCAAAGCGGTTTGCTAGAAGCTTTCCGTCAGACTCACACCATAGATAACCTATCAAAAATAACCTGGCAAACTTATACTAGCAAACTCATGCTAGCACTGTTGTACTAGGCTGGATCCATTGTACTTTGTGTGAAAAAATGCGCTACAGTTTAGGTTATTATTCATGCATCAAAAGTTAATATTCCAATTATTTCCAGCTGTAGTATCAATAAACAATGAAACCATTCACACAAAAAAAACAAAGTAGTTGAGAATAAACTTCTTCTCTCCGCCTATCACAACCATTATTATGAGACACAGGCTTAAAATTCACATTTGACCGAGCAGCTATAAACAAAAATGGAATTGAACTGAATAGTTACATAATCAGGAATCAACAAACAGTTGTGTGCAAAATTACATTCATCTGCAAATTAACAATTCTCAAGAAGATCCACATGATTCAGACTCTTTTGTGGATTTCTTTAAGTGAAATTTGGCAAATGACACGATAACCAGTACTACTTATTTCAATTCAAATTCACTTGACCCCCACAAAACTCCAAAACCAGATGGTATATCATTTCACAAGCTCCTAAAAAAGGGGTTGGACATCAAAATGATTCCTATTTGATAACAAAAAACATTGTAGATCTGTTCTTTGTAGCTTATTGGTCCTTTAAACTGATAAGTATAAGATCTGTGCTGAAATTCAACGCAGGATGAAAAAGAAACAAGTTGAAATATGAAAGACACATGTTCACATAATATTATTACAATTCAAAAAATTGTAACCTAAAATTTTTTGTGGAATGAAAAATCGGATGCCAAACCTATAATAAATGAGGGAAATATTTCTGTAATCATACAACCTCCAATAATAACGAGATACGGGATTGAATTATTCAGAAACGTGACTATAGGATATATCCGGTTACGGTGAATTTAATTCTGCCGTTATATTATATTTAGATCTTATGTCATTAAATAAGTATATTATAGGTATTGACTGGAAAAAGTAACTTTATGGATGAGGTAATTTTGAATTTAATACATCCATCCGAAAAAAAGGAGTTGGATAAAATATCACTCCAATAAGAAATGATGATATA
>CAJUYG010001167.1:68428-98054 GCA_910591675.1 Galerucella calmariensis
ACACCCGTATTCAGAAATATCAAATAATGGTATCGTCACGGCAACGGCTCCGGTAAATATCAGTTGAAATTCACAACTTAAACAGACGAGATATGTCGGCAGCGTCACAATAAAAGTCGACACCACATGACAACTTTGTGTCGGTAACTGAATTGTAACGTAAGTGTCAATCATACTCCATTTTCAAGCTTAAACCCATGGTGTAATAGGGAACAAGGTGTTTTATCGCGCACTACCAATAAAAAAAAAACTTTTAAAACGCCACCATATTTAAAAATCAGCCAATCAGAAAATAACGCGCGAAATTAAACTCTTGACAAATAACTGAATTTGAAACGAAAACAAGAGACAAAATCTTTACTTAACAATAAAGACACTGACTAAATATTCCAATGTTCATAGTTCACAATTTATTACAAAAATGAACGATTACAACAAGTGAGATTTGACTCCAAGAGCTCATCCATATCTCAAATGTGGTTGTATGAAATACAAACCAATGGTTCAATAAAACTCAAAGTCCAAACCACAAAATTTAATAAAAGTTTCTCCAAAGGACACTTATGATGCGCTACTAGCTTCGGTACAATATAAACATCATCAGGCTACAATATAAAGAAATGGTATACTTAATACATGAAGATCTTACAAGATTTTGTCAAAATTACTTGAGTAGTTAATAGATATAAAATGAATGTGAAAGATAATATTATAGTTAATAACACAAAATTGAGAATATTACAATTGTTAATATTGATAAAAACTGTTAATATAAATTAAAAGGTTAATGAAAATATTTCAAATTACAATATAAATTATATATGTAGGTATAATAGTCAAATTGAAATAAAATAAAATGTAGTTACCTGTATGAAATATATAATCCAAAGAACAATATGTTGTTGCCAAAAACTTTAAAATTTTTAATATGTTAAAACATATTTATATCAAATAAATTACAAGTTTATTTGACTGGTAAGGAAAGAGGAGAAAATGGAAAAACATTGTAAATATTAAACTAATTTGAAGGTAATTAAAATGTTGGTCTCATGGACTATGCCAAAAGGGGGGGTTTTAGTGAACATTGTAGTGTCAAGATGTAATGTCAAGATGTCAAAATGGAAGGAAAAATAAACAAACCACGTAAAAAACTTGTGTTCCGGTTTGCTGAGACAAAACGAGTGCTTAACATCGCTTTTTAAAACGTGAACCTGAAGTATTTGACTCCTGGCTGAGAAATATTAATAATGTGAAGTTATACTACAACCCTCCAAAACAAATATACCAAAATTCCCCTGTTTGTGTTAGACACTTCAGAGATGACTGAAAGTACCAAGAAAAAGAGGCTGAAAAGAAAAGCTGTTCTCACTTTATTCATTCCAGGTAATTACCTAAATTTAATATTAGGTGCAAGTCTATAGGTTAATTAATAATTAGGATTTTCCTTTTATTTCAAGAGGAGATGATATGAAATTTCCAAAATTCATGAATACTAACAAGGAAGTAGCTATATCAAATTTAGTTCTAAAAAACGCTTTCAAAGGAGAAGACACTATAGAAATGAGTGTAGGTACTTCATACGTGACCCTCCTTGTTGAATTGTTCAGAACTAGATTCCAGACCACATGGATGAAAAAGTAACACAAAATACTTATATTTTAGGAATGAAAATGGCAGAATATTGGGAAATAATCTAGTTAGGTAGTATGTTGTGTGTTATGTATAGGTATGTGTGTTGAAAATGTTGTTATTATAACTAAATAAATATTTAATTCCCCAAAGTCGTTTCATTTAAAGTATTCGTCGTTCACCATATACTTTTTCCTAGACACACAAATTATATATTGCAAACTTCACCTTCTGCAAAAATGTTGCATTATGTTGCTTTAACTCTTACTCTGCTGCATAAGTTTTTTAGAAATAAAATAACTTTTTATCAAAGAATACAAAGAGCAGCTTTTATGGGAACATATAAATTATAACTGATAGTATTTCACCAAATCTTGCATCAACAAGAGTTTGCCAAATATTCTCTTATGTTCAGCTCTGATGCAAGATTTGGCGAAATATTATCAGTTATAATTTATATATTTTTATAAGCAGCTGAATTTTGTGTTCTTTAGGTAAACAGTCGATTTATTTTTAAAAAAGGTAAAATTCTCCATCAACTTGATATTTAAAATTCCCGCTGAATTTTATAGTTCCTGCGGCCAAACTTTAGATGGCAGTTAAAACAGTAGTCATTGCTGACAACATAGGAGTTACAATTGTGGGTTGAAGTATTTTATGGATTTAGGTGAAATTTTGACAGCTTATATCGGAAACATGACGGAAACTAACTATAAAATCACTATAGCGAAGGTGTTGCGAACCTGTGAAAAGTCACTCTTCCGTCAAACCACCCTTAAGTAGGCTAAAATCACTCACAGTTACATATTGTTACTTCCTGAAATTCCTTCATTCCTTCGAATTTAACTGTTACATCACAATATTATATACGTCTTAATTCCATATCACAGAACTCATTTTTCTAATACCTCAAAAACCAACGAACTTATGTCAGTTGTCCCGCATTTTATACTTTCCACATGTTTTTCAGCTTTGAAAGCACTTCATTGTTAATATTTTTTTGTTAAAATGTCAACCAGTGATTTATATTTCTACTGCCGAGAAGTAATCAACTGACTATTAATATTTCCAGTCCAAAAGGCCAAGAGCAAGAGTGGAGTCTGCAATTGTATTTCTTTTCAACCTTGAAACCAGTCAAAAATAAGGTCTCTCTCCATATGGTTCTATGTCAATCAATAAATAGTGGGTGACAAGAAACAATATTGAGAAATATTGAGTTGACACGAATAACTTACAATTTATAATTCAGAGAGCAGCAATAAGGGCAAAACAGATGGAATATAGAATGGAGAACTTATGAACACAAACATATTTAAAATAAGATAACAAAGTAACACTGAAGAAAAAATACCAGCTCCACAAGATTTGACTGAAATGTTGTCTGTAAACATTTTCTAGGGTACCTACCTGAAAATAGATCGAAATGTATGTGTCCTCTGTATATTCCTTGTGGTTTATTCATTATCCTTCTCCGTTGATTTATTGGGAAGTTAACGCAACCATTATCAGAAAATGTTAAGATTTCGAAATGTCTAGTACCCTTCTACACTACGGAAAAATTCGACAACCAGACAATGTGTCGAAAGTAGCTGTAATAAAAAACGTACTAGATCTTCATAACTCTTGAAATTGTGAAACACATAAAACGACTTCAAAAAACATAGCTAGTCAACTTATTCATCTGTTCGTGTGATATAGTTGACAAATTATAGATTTTTATGTAATTATAATTCAGCGATAACGTCACATAATTCGTAATATAGGAGCAACAGTGAGCACATTTACATAGAATTCTATATGTTCAAGAGAGGGAATCCATGAAACAATACTTAGGATTCGAAAGGCATTTATATACTCCCTCTGGATAAAAAGTGCGACATTGTCTCTCTTTTGGAACTTTAGTTCTTTACGTCAGGTTAGGTTTGAGCGACCGGAGGCCGCAACGCAAAAGATCTGACCGTTACGTTACGTTATGTAACGTTGCTTCGTTATGTGCCTTGCTTGCGTGCGTGTGCTCTCTCCTGAGTCTCTCTCTCGTTTACGAAGCAGCGATTCATATGCTTCGGTCGGGAATCGAACCCGGGCTACCCGCGTAGCAGGCGAGCATTCTACCACTGAACCACCGATGCTACATTAAAATTCTATGCAAAGCTGGTATTCGTAGTGTTGGTGATCTACTTGAATTTGTTCGGATACATTTTTATTATTATTTCCATAATTTTTATTGTGCGATTGATATTTTTTGTTTATTTACAGCATCGGTTGTCAGGAAGGTAGGTTGTGTTTACTGGTTTCTAAGTTTGACACGTCGGTAAGTGATTTACTTACCGTTCAGACGTCGAAAAGTAATAAACAATTTCACCAAAATGCAAAATATATTTTAAACTGATCGAGAAGTATAAATGTCACTTATGACATTTCGTTCATTTCGAAGAAATTTAAATTATTTGATTCGTAATTTATTTCCAATACGATCGCGCAAAAAATGGTATAAGCATCTCGAACGTTAAGGGTAATTACAACCTTTGCATGTAGATTCCTCTCGTGAAATTGGACAAAATGATATGAGGATTGAGGGGTTTAGCACATTTACTTTTCGAAATATAGGGTGTTCAAATTTTGAAAACTTGAATGTTTCAATTCGATAACTTCAAAATGGATGGATAGATTGATTCGACATTTGGCATGTTGTTTTTAAATGTAAAAGGGCATATTTTGATAGAAATAGTAGTTTGTGCAACTAGTGTGGATATGATGGCCATATTGCACGAGGGCGAAGTTTAAGCACGACGCCGTAGGCGGAGTGCTCAATAGTTCAAGTGCGATATGGACAATCCACACGAGTCGAACAGCATATTTTTTCTCCGACTCACTTAAGAAAAAATCTCGAAAATGAAAATTTCTATAAACTGTAATATAACTTCAAATTATAGTATATTAAGTATCAAGAACGGTAAGGGTTGCTTGAGCGTAGCGAAGCCTCCAATTTTGCTGGAGACCGGTATTACCCTTAACGTTCGAAATGCTTATACCATTTTTTGCGCGATCGTATTTAAATATTCGAATTTCGAATAAAATAATTTAAATTTCTTCGAAATGAACGAAATGTCAAAAGTGACATTTATACTTCTCGATCAGTTTAAAATATAATTTGCATTTTGGTGAAATTGTTTTCATGCTATTTATTACTTTTTATATTGTTCTGTTCGATTCTGTTCATTAAAAAATATCAATCTTCTTATTTTTTACGTTTCTTTTGTGTAATGAATAAAGTGATATATTATTTAGGACCACTTAAATGTATGTAGGGCTAAGACGTAGTTTACTTACCGACGTCTGAACGGTAAGTAAATCACTTACCGACGTGTTAGACTTAGAAACCAGTAAACACAACCTAACCTGACAACCGATGCTGTAAATAGACAAAAAAGATCGATCGCGCGAAATAGTATATTTCATTACCAGTACAGAAATGAGGATTTTTCCGTGCGCGCGTGACAAATTCGTGAGGCGCAGCCGAACACGGGAAGTCATGCAAGAACGGAAAATCAATTTCTGGACGAGTAATGAACGATATTTTTTATTATACTTAGGTACCTGAAATCAACATTAACAAAAAATATCGCAAAAAATTATTAAGAAAATCGGGAATATTTATTTTTATTTTTAAAACAGTAAAAATGTAAGTACATACAACTCAAATTAACAAAAAAAATACAAGTAGGTAATTCTAAGAAAATTAATTTTGGACAGAACCGTTATTATTAATAGTAATATTTATTGTACAATTCGTATTATTGTTGAAGCTCAATCCCTTTTGCATTTCTTTTTGTTGAACTAAATACTCTGCTAAAGATGTTGAAGCGGAGTGTTCGTGTTTGCTTTGGTTCTCTTGATTGCCATAGGATATCTAGTATTATGGATATCTATGTTTATTATTAAGCGCACGGAAATAGGGATCGGGAAAAAATTTCCGTGCGCTGTTCCGAAAATGTCATATTTACTGTATTTTATAAACAGTTGAAAATGGAGTATTTTCTGTTGAGTATAATAAAAAAAAATTTACAATTCAATTTTATGTTTCCACTAATTTTTTTGTGGTAAACGTACAGTTCTTGAATGTCCAATTTGTACGGTTTGTACTACGGTTTCCCTTTTCAAATATACGATGCTGTTATAAGTAGATGTTGCCAGTCGGACTCCCTTATGAAGGGTACCGTACCATTATCTGAAATAATGAATATTCTACTGAACATTTCAAACGTCTACCTGTTGTCGTTATTAATATCAAGCAGAATAATTATTGAAAAATAAAATTAGCAATTAAAAAAACTCCTTCACGGATAATCGAACCCGGGTCTACCGCGTGAGAGCTTGGTTTGCTTACTACTCGACCACCGAGGAATATGCAAATTGTTTATCTATAACGTCATGTGTATTACATAATTTTTGCTAAAAAGGAGCTAAAGTTCCTACCGTGTGTCCCGCGACACGTTCTACCTTTTTGTTTTATAGCTTTTTCTGTTCCACTCACAGAATGGCAATACGGAACATAATTATTTGCCGAATTTGTATAACGTTCAAGTTTAACTTGTCACCAAAATTATAAAACAATCAATAATCACAGGATACACTATAATTCATGGATTACATCCCATGATTGGAGTTTTTTTTCCAAGTCAAATACCCGTAATTCGTGTCCGTTAACTTTCATAAAAACATCGGCAACATTGCTAACGGATAGCGTGTGGCCGTAAAACGGCTGTTCACACATGTCGTCTGGTTGACTGTCGGATGTCTCATGCTAGCGCCGGCTGCTACTTGTCGATTCCGAATGCTCGATGTATTTATGTTTGAGCCGGGACATTAGATATATTTGAGTTGGTTTAATGTCGGGAGTGCTTATAGAGCTGTAAGAAGATGAAAATGTCGATTTTGCTACAAAAGCGTGGGATTTATGGAAAAATTGAGATAAAAATATACAGTAGATACTGATATGGATGGGATGATTTTGAGCGATGGAAATGGGAATTATTGGAAATTTTTGTGCAAGATATTGTATTTTCATGAGTAGGTGGGTTTGATTACTTAATATATTAGCAACGGCAGAATAGAAGTGAATACTAACGAGAATGGGTATAAGAAACTAATTTTAAAAAAACTCCAGCCTCCAATTATGCAAGCTACTTTCGTTAAGAGATTGAATTAAAATTTCTTGTCCGAGCAAGTGTATACTCAAGATAATAATAATAATAAATTTCTTAATATGTAACTGCGTTGAGACGCTTGGAATAGGTGAACACTACCAGCAAATGCTGAGCGAGTGTGAACTTAAAGTAATGATGATAATAATAATAACACGCTCGGAATAGGTGAACATCACCAGCATGGGCTGAGCAAGTGTATACTTGAGATGATAATGATCATCAACTAACAACAAAGACTATACAACAGATCACGTCGGGATGCTCAACCAAAGTTAACATCGATTACCTACGCAGGCATAATAACCTAACTTGGTTCTTTAAGTGGATGCTGCCGTACTTGATGACAGAAATATTTCAGACGAATACAACGAGAAAATTGCAAAATACACCAACCTTACAATTTAGGTAGGATTGATGTGGCATGCAAAGAAAGTAGAGACGGTGCCGGTCATCGTTTAATCTACGGGACTGAGTCCCATAACTCTACAAGACAGCTGCTCTAGGTCTTTGATTACCTCCGAAAATTCGGGGAAACGTATAATACCTTTTAAAGCTGCCAAACGAGCCGACTACATGCTGATGTTGGCAATGGGGTATTTTCCCGTAACTCAAGTAGGTGTATTGGGGGGGTCCGTAACGTATGACAACGTACAAAATTCAGTGTAACCCAGGCGCCAGATTAATCTAATACCAAATACCCAAAGACAGTTCTAATTCGCGATTTACCAACCATAAGAACTCAACGTTATCCAGATTCAACCTGAATATTTACAGCCAAACGGAATCTGTTGAAAAAATAAAAAAAATTGAATCTAAATAATTACATGTATTATCATAACTTTAGATACATTATAATATGCAGATTCTAATAATAACAGTGTCCGGTAGTATTGGCTGACAGATCGATATCTCTGGTTGCCGTACAACGTGGTGTATTAAATCCTCTTGGAGAAGTTTGGAGGAAAAGTATCTCTAATATTTCTCACCAATTTTGAGAAACGTATGAAATTATCCCTAAAAAGGAAGACAGCGAAATTCTACCCAATTCACCGTTTCAAACCACGTTGATTTTGGTGACCAGAAACCTTCTTCCACGAAATCTCTTACTCAGTATCACTGATCAGTGAATATCGTGATTTTGAGAATTTTTAGGCCCGTTCAATATGATCGTGATTGATGATATACATCAATGTATGAGGTTTTCTATGAGTCTAGGTTTAAGGTATTTGTCTCAAGAAAATTCTATTCATAATATTGGAAATGATAAGACAGATTTCTTAAAAAACTATAAAGAATATACATTCTTCCATAAAATCAATTGCATCGCGTCTACCCGTTAATCGCTTATAATTTTGGCAACCCACAATAATCCGCGTGTTCTTCACCTAGATATTAAAATACAACTCACTCTTGTGCGTACCAATACCAAATTTTGTGATTATCAGGCCAATTGCTCGGACCCCATTAATCTGTTCACAAATAGAAAATAATTATTTCGGCATTTTTTTGATGTAACACTTCCCAAAAATACATAAATCGATCTGCAGAAGGCTACAATTTCAAATACTGGTCACACTGTCTCTAAATTTCTCAAGATGTAATTAATGAGCCTAATCCTATTTGCGTTTAAACACGCTAGGGATAGGTGGACACTACCAGCAAGGGCTGAGCAAGTGGAAACTTGAGACAAGGATAATAATAATAGGTCGATTATCACCAACCTGATATTGTGGCTGTGGATAAGGAAACTAACTCGGTTGCTGTACCGAGTGAAAACTGAAGATAATGATAATACTTATGTTTGTTCACTCAAAAGTATCAAAATCATAGATTTTACAATATTTATTTTTCAAAATAGAATCACCTAAAAGGGGTAGATGAAAATCATCGGAATTTATTATTCAAATTATCCGAAATTATCAATTGAATTCGAATTCGATTATTTTTACAGTTACTAATTTGGAACCCCATTGGTACCTGATTGGCTGGTTGCGATGACCTTCCTTTCTGCTCGTATATATTCCGGGGCTCTGGTTTGCTTTAGCTGACTTTCTCAATTATTGTTTTCAATATATATTGATAAAACAGTGTAAGGGAATGAGTCAATTCATTTTTGTATAAGTTAAAGTTCAAATTTCCTCATTGCCAATCTGTGAGTGGAATAAAGGAAGCTCTAGAACAACAGAGAGACAATGTCCCATTTCTATTTCATAATTTATAATTCTCAAAAGTTATCAAGAATAATTTTCACAATCCGATTTGTCCAAAAATAATGTGGTTTATTAGCAATGCTTGTTTAAATGTTGAAAAGTGTTAATTTCCAACAAAAGGAAAACTTTTTGGAAACAAAGCCAAAACTTAACACAAACTCACATAAGACTCAACCAGAATATTCAGAAAGTTGAGCTAATTTGGAATCAAACATAACCTCAAATTCAAAAACTGTTTGTAATCCTCAGCGGTCTCTTTAAAATGTATTAACATCAACAAGCTTTCTACGACACTACTCCATTTCCTTGCCAACCATAAAATTTTCCCCAGACCCCTGTTGGCACTAATGAGGCTTTCTCTCCGATAGCAGCCTTGAATCCAGATGTGGACTGACCCATCACAGAAAAGAAAACAGTGAGAAAACGGGTATTTATGGGGCCTTCTACAAAATTTGTTTTTGGAATTAACTGAAACTACCGAAAGTTTGTTAATTTACGTGTCTGTTAATTGAGAAACAAGGTAGTTGCTTTTTTTAAAATCGCTTTTAAAATTTGAATTTTAGCGTGAGTGAGTGTGAAAATTACTCGAAAAAGCCCTGTCAAATGTGATATTGAACTGAATGGATATAATTTAGTTGAATTAACACGTTTTTGGAAATTATCTCTATACTTCTATTTATTTGAAAAAGTATACAGTGTACCGGGTGGTCCAATAAGCCGATCTCTCGGCTATATATCAGAAACTAGTCATGTTATAACTTTAGGAAAAAGAATTCCTTGGTGAAAATGACCAGGAGAAATTGCTGGAAATTACTTTTAAGTTTCTAGGTTAACCGCTAGGAGGCGTAGCCTCTAAAGAAAATTTTAAAATCCAGTTTTTTTGTGAAATATGCCCAATTATACCAAGTGTTATGAGTAAACCAGAAAAAGGCATGAATTCCGCAAAAACTTGTTCAAGTCCTTTTTTTATTTTTCCAAATAAAGGGAAAGTGGGAAAGTGTTTGTGGATGAATACCTACAACTTTGGTTTGAATCAACCGACTTTAACAAAATTAGTGTCATTGAATAGAGAGTGTAGATGCATTGATTACATATACCATAAAACAGTGGCATTTAGTTTTGATTGTCATAGGCTGGAAGAAAAAAATTGAAATTGGTTTTCCATAAAAATGTTTGTTGGAAACACCTTATTATTGTAAATTATAATGGAACCACAGATTATAAAGAAAAGCTTAACAGAGAACAGTAAAAAGAGAGAGAGATGGGTGGACATACCCATTTAAATGCCCATCGTCTTATGTCGACTCCGTCCGGGCTGCTTCGCGAAATTTGTCAACAGGGTTGTCAATTTGCATAATATTTCCTTCAATTTACGATCATAGGTCAAATATTTTATAAGCATTTTTTTAAGTGTGATAGTTATATAGATACAAATATTCGATAATTACTTGTTTTAAATCAATTTTATTAACATTAAAAGAATTATACAATTAAAAGGATTATAATGTATAAAAAGCATACCATGAATATATACTTTTTTCACAAACCACATCCTTGGCAACCATGCACAATAACGGTGCCGGCTAACCAGACCTAACATGATCAAAACATCAAAACATGCTCAAAATCACTTGTAATCTGTGCTCAAAATTCATAACGCCATTTTTGTTTGCTTCATTGTTTGAAGGTGTTCAAACCACATGAAAATATACTTACCCTTCCAATCCATTTATTTGGATAACTTACATTTAAATAATCTCTAACTCGTCTGGAAAAGTGCGCAGAACACCCGTCATGTTGTAATATCATACCCCATGTTTGTAAGGAAATATCTTCCAATAAAACAGGCAACTGATTATCCAGAAAATCCAAATATGTATCGCCAATTGAAGTTCCAAGAAATATGAACCTGCGATTTTTCCGTCAACTATACCACACCAAATATTAGGAATCAATCGACCTTGGAGCTGCACTTCCTCTACCCAGTGCGGATTTTCTTCAGACCAACAATGCTTATTATACCTACAGATTAACACCACCCGAACTATTAAGCGTAGCCGCGTCTGCCCACAAGATTTTTGACATGATATGCGGTTGTTTTTCTAGCAGATTTAACAATTGCAGTAATCTGAGATTGAAGCAGCTGTCTAAGCTCGATAGATTACAGCGATGGAAAACAATTTGGACATTTAATTGGACATCAAGTCTTAATGATCGAGATTTATGTATGATCTTCCTTTTACATACTTAATTTTAATCTATAATACAAAGTGAGTCAATACTCTATACTTACTTATGTTTATTCGTTTTTATTTATATCTCGAATTTGCGCCATTTTGCTGAGAATTTAATCCAGTTCCATTATAATTTACAATAATTAGGTGTTTCCATTGAACATTTTTAAGGAAAACAAATTTTAATTTTTTTCATTCGGAAGTACCCTATATGACAATTGAAACTAATTGCAATTGTTTTATAGTAGATGTAATTAATTCATCTACACTCTTTCTAATGACACTAATTTCGTTGAAATCGGTTGATTCAAACCAAAGTTATACGTATTTATCCAAAAACACTTTCTCCCACCCTCCATTTGAAAAAATTAGAAAAGAAGCCCTTGAACAAATTTGTGCGAAATTTAGCTCTCTTTCTAGTCTACTAATTAAACACTTGGTTTAATTGGGCATATTTCACATGAAACTGGTTTTAAAATTTTTCTTTACAGGTTACGCCTCCTAGCAGTTAACCTAGAAACTTGAAAGTTATTTCCAACAATTTCTCTTGGTCACTTTTACGAAGGAATTTTCTCCTCTGAAGTTATAACATGATTAGTTTCAGATATATATAGTCGAGAGATCGGTTTATTGGACCACCCGGTACATAATGAACGAACGAAAATAGAAAAAGTCTAGATACGACTCTGAAATAAGTTTCATTGGAATGGAAATTCTCAATGGAAAGAAGATATTTCAGTGAATAAGAATTAGTAAATAGTTGTTAACCTACCCCACAATGGAAATGCCATGCCACTAAATACGTTATACTAGTCTTACATTACAGTATTTTTAAAGAAATTGCTAGCAATTCAATTGCTGGCCTTTTTTGAATAATAATTGCGCATGGGTTCCGGCCATTTTCACTGCACCTGTCAGGCTTGAAAAATATAGAAATGTTCCTAATTTTCAAGGTTATTCACGCACAACACGTATTTTTAGTGATTTTAGATTTTGGCAACATAATTATTGTGTTGGTTATAAAAAATATAAGAAGAATTATAACCATACTGTAAATTTTTTATATTAATATTTAGTTTTGGATGTAAACTACCTAATTTTTAAATTATCTCTCGGAGATTTGTGTAGTGTTGGAAATATCTACATTGTAAATGGTGAAAAAAATTTCCAATGTGCTAATCATAATGTCAAATGTCAGAAAGTTGCAGCAAATGAGGCTCGAATGTGAGAAGACTGGATTTTAATCTTGCATGCAATTTATATTGCCTTGAATAAAGTTGCTACAAAAAGGCTGTAATGTAAGACTAGTATTAGAGAAGCAGGTGCCAGACTTGGACAAAAATTTAAAAAACCAATTCCCCTTTGGTTAGCTATAGAATTGAATTTTTCGATAAATATATTTTCCATCGCAATCACAGCACAACACACGGGCATTTTAAAACCACTTTTATATAATATTATCGATACTTTTGGAAAACAGGAGACTAAATGAAATAAACAAAATTCTCTGGCCCTTATTCCTTAAGTACTAACACACTTAAACACACTGTCTCAGAGACAGTCAGTATCGAAAGGTTGAGTATAAAATATATTCCCACTCCCGCGCTCCAAACGTTGTTCAGTAACGTAATTCCAGTACACATCAGCTAAGATTTCCAAAAAAATGCGAACAAGCTCAACTTTATGCTTTATATTTTTCTCATTAGTCTGTTAATTTTTTGTGTTCTCTTGCTTAATGAACTTGTTTATATAATATCCTTATTATAAAAATAAATCCGTAATTTTGTATTAGCAAATATTACAAAATATTTAGTGTTCAAGCTTTGCTATTAAAGAAAAAATATTAATATGATTTTTTGCTCATTTCAACAATTAATTAATGAATTTGAAAAATCTATACAACATAAATATAAAACACGAGCAACCAATTATAAACACCGTTCTAAAATAACAGCGCTATACGAGCAATGTCCCGTATAATATGCCAAATTAAATGCAAGTAAGGACGTAGCGACGTACCGTAACATCCAAGTCAACAGACAGTCACCAGGCGGCATAGGTGCTTCACGCGATAAATTCGAACGAGTGAAACATCTTATATTTTTTTCTGTAATCTTTGCTATTAGGTGCAATTCTGTAAGCAAATGTAAAATTTTTACGCACAGTTGAAAATAAGACAATCTTCTAACCCATTTTTGCTAGTCTGTATGCATATTAAGTATTAACGGAAAACTCTCCATTGGATACCATAAATGTTAAAATTTCAATCATAATCTTGACTATGTATAGATTAACATTTATAATAGCGTTAAGTTTGTCAAATTTAACGGCGTACCATTAATTTTCAACCACTACTTATAGAATTAACCCTATTGACTGCCAGATCACTCAACATGTTTAGCAATTCAATTGATTTGAGTAACTATTTAGTATGACAATTGCGGGTGGATCATTAAACATTTCGGATTCTCCAAGTCTTGCCAACTTTGCCTAATGATCAAGTTAAGTGTTTTCAATTGAATTGAATCAAATTGACACCAAAAATATTATGCGTATTCGATAAATAGCATTAAGTGGTTAGTATTCGATCTAATCTGATGGCTTGTAATTTATTGCTCTCAATTACTCAATTTGCTCGATCTAAATACTATTTTCAGTTAATTATATTATATTAACATGACCATCCATTGAAATAGCAATAAATAAGTTGGGAATAACGACAACACAAACATCGGAATGCACTTGCTTGAAGGAATCTACGTTCAAATAATAATACAATACAATACAAGAAACGACACTGGGATTTTTTTCATGTTATTTTATACACACTTTCCTTTGGAATAAATTCATGAATATTATTTTTGTCTACACATCTCGCAATCAGTAGATATCGCCGAAACTCAAAAGCAATATTTGAGGTATTAACTTGTAATCCTAACCTTACCCAATTTGTAATAGCTTGATTACCTATTCAATAACATCCATCAGGAGTCATAACCACCGAGCTATTGCCAATTGAATAATAGCCAAAAGTCTCACGAGAGATTGTAATGCTTCAATTGTGTCCTGAAAAGAATGAAAATTATGGGAGAGTATTAATGTACTTATTGGATTTTGAAGCTAACAGTTTGCTAGACAATACTTTTGCAAATTCAGAAGAGCAGCCGCTACTACTGAAATTGTTTGTTTGATTACAACAGTTGAGGTTTTGAGTTCTCGGCGCCACAGTCTCACTAGCGTTTTGTGCTCTAGGTTGTACCACTTATGTAAAGCTGTACTTCTGAGACTTCCTCATAGGAATCTTCCCTTTTGTAATCTTATCACATAACAATCAATTCTCAATGAGTTAGTTATTCGCATTTGGAAATAATGTATAAAGCTATTTTTTCATGCAAAATGCTCAACCGACAGATATGCTCCTTCCCAAATATGCCCATTGTATAGTGATTTCCAAGATTCAAGAATTTTAAAGAAACCCCTTTCCGCTAAAGTTCTCGGTTCATGAGATCATCCTGTGACGGAATTGTGTATTCCCAAGTTAGATGCTGCAAGGTTTTGTGAATACCTAATACATATCAATTTGATAATTGAGAAATGTACATTTGCTGCTGCATATCAAACGAAACAACCTAGGAATGAGATGTATTCGCAGTTTTTGTTCCATTCGACATTAGTTTTGCAGCAGCCTCTGCTTATCTATGGTGAAGTTCCTATTCCATAGCAGCAGCTCTATCGCCTGATTTTATTTAATAACCAAAATATGAAATGTGGAGCATGTTTTTACTTTGGGACCTGCGAAGGACATGTTTAATTTGGATATAAGAGTTTAGTTATACCATTGCCAAGTCACTGGTGGTATCTTTTGGAAGGGTGTACCACAACAGCGCTTTATACTGGCCGCATGTCCCTGACCAATTACAGTTAAAATGTTTGTTGCTGGCTGGTTGTCATTGATTCTGGCAAGCTTGTTCTCCTAGAATTATTATAAGTGCTGATTCCTTATTCTTGCCAATTCTTATCGCCTTCAATCATGTATACATCCAAACTAACAAGCAGAGATAGATATCTAAGGTTATTGCGGTAGGGCTGTTGTTCATCGCACTCGTTATGTCTAATATGAAGTATTACGTGGCTTATTGAATGGGGGAGACAAAAACTTCCAACCAGGTTGTTGAAATGGGGTGAGACACATTTGAAAACAGCTATAGACCTGGTGACTGAACACTGCACCCTAAGGAAGAATCTGCATAAAAAGGGCAAAGTTAGTGGAACTTTGTGCTCTTTTGATTCTTTTTTGTACGGTGGATCAGTCCGTGTATTATCTTCTGCTTACTACAGCATGCGGTGTGAGCTCGCCATCTTTGTTTTTGCACCCCAGTCACGGATTCCCATTTTCTTTAGGTCATCAATCACTTGATCTTCCCATCTGAGTTTGGGACGTCCCCTGGGTCTCTGGTTTGCAGGATTCCAGTCAGCGATTTTCCTTATTGGATCGTCCTTATTTCTTCTTCGAAGATGCCCATACCATCTTAGTCGTTGTGCCTTTATATGTCTGACTATATCTTCACCATTCATGTATTGATCTATTTCGTAGTTATATAGCCTTCTGTACCCTTCATTCGGAATATGTTTTGGGCCTATTATCCTCCTCATGATTTTCCTCTCTAGAACTCTGAGATTTCCTTCGTCTTTATCAGTTTGTCTCATATTTTCTCCGGCATATGTTATTACTGGTCGAATTGCGGCTTTATAAATTTTGATCTTGGTTTTTTTACTGATGCATTTGTCCCTTAGTAGTTTCTGATACTTCCAATACACTTTGTTTCCGGCGATTATTTTTGCGTTGATCTCTGCACTTCTGTTGTTCTTCTCATCAATTATTATTACCAGGTATCTAAATTGACTCACTCTGTCAAAAGTGTAATCTCCCATATATATAGTGGCTGCGTTGTCCGTCTTCCTCGAGATTTGCATATATTTTGTCTTCTCTTGGTTGATTACCAGCCCTCTCTTTGCTGCCTCTTCTGTTAAGTTATTGAATGTATTCACTAGGTTTTCTTTGTCTCTGGTAACTAAAGCTACGTCATCGGCATATCCTATTATTTGTGTGGAGCTGTGGCTGATCATTCCTTTTATGCCTATTGCTTTAATCACCCCATCTAGTGTTATGTCAAAAAGGGTTGTAGACAAACTATCTCCTTGTCTTACACCTACTTCGATGTTAATATCCCCTGTATTCCCGTCTCTGGTTATCACCTTTGCAATCGCATCCTTCATTGTCATTATCACTAGTCTTATTAGTTTTTCTGGAATTCCTATTTTCCTCATATCAGATATTAGCCACTCTCTGTTGACTGAGTCAAACGCTTGCTGGAAGTCAATGAATAGTATATGTAGCTCTATGTCATGTACATAGGACTTTTCGATTGCTTGTGTTAGTAAATGTATGGCATCTACCGATGATCTTTGTTTTGCGACGACCAAAAAAGTGATTTGAAACCACTATTAAATTTCCATTTCAAATTGAGAAGTGAATTGTAAAATAACTTCAAAAATGTCTGGAGACGGTTATATCAGGTCAGGTGTGTATCAATGGATGATGATTTCATGAACATGGTCACCTGATCATGGTATTCATTTCAAAACTAGCTCTACAGAAAACAAACCCGACGTAATATTATATCAACACCACAAGATTGATGTCTTAGTCAAAGTAAGACTGCAGTGTACCAAATATAGGAAATATAGGACAGGAACTCATGCTTTCAAAGGAAGGATAATATTGAATACTAGACTTTCTTGGAAAAGGAACGTGAAGGAAATAACAAAAAAAAGGAAAGTATACGTATCACGCATGTGAGGGAATGTGAGGTGAGAAATAAGAACTGAAATAATACATCATGCGTTGGTCATATACAGTAATAATTGTGAGAGCCATTATTGGAGCGATGAGGAAGAAAACGTTAACGCGGATGTACTTTCAAAGCAAAAAACGGAAGAAGACTCCGCTCCACTTCACTTTCATAACTATTTTATAGGAAGAATTCAAACAGAAAAGCATCCATTAAGTCATAATTGAGTTTTATAATGGAAAAAGCAGGGATGAGTCGACTTGAACCATAAAGTGTCCAATTCTGGCCTCCATGGCGATAAATTCAACAATAACTATACCAACCTCAAACAAAATACAAAACAAAACAAATAGAGTTGTCACAGTCAATCCGAGTGGAGCACGTCACCGATATTTTGAAGAGTATGACGATATGCCTGTTCTCGAAAAATTCCGGTTAGCAAAGCCGAAAGTTGTACACATTTAGGTAGAAGCAAATAGGACATTACCAGGCTTGAGCACATAGAAGTGTATCTTCAAAGTTACTCAAGCATTGATAAAAAAATTGATAAATACTGTAGGAATGGAACCAGCCAGCCAATGAAGCAATTATTGTAATTTATAAGATTGGATTTATTTTTATAATGCCTTTTTCTTTTCCTACCAATTCCAACAATCTAAGTTATCATCAGTAAAATGAACTGAGCCATTTTTCCTCATGATCACTGGTTCACACAACATTTTATATAGGTATCAGTGCCATCAAAGCTCCAAACCAAGATAGGTCAATGGAGACTCCCCAAATTTTAGAGATACCATGCAATAAAAAACTGGACAAATAATAAAGGGGACTTCTTATGATTAACTTGCAGAAATTGATGAAACCAAACTGACTTCACCAATGTCAGGCATTGAAAAAATCCATTTCGAAATTTGGGAAAATATTTCATAAACAAACTTGAAAAAGTGACATACTTAAGAATGGGTAACTGCTCAATATAACTGCTTTTGATAATTTGGGATGCAAGCGTGCATGTGCATTTTCCAAAAGTGTCGAATGGGTGAAAACTGGAACGCTACTGGAACGTTGGAAAGGAAAATATTGAAAAAAAATTGGGCTCGATTTTACTTTATTAAAGAACCAAGCTAATTCACTTTGTCTGATTTTTTGTCTTCTTTTTGTATACGAGATACCATAGTCCAATCCTGTATTCACCTCCGTAGTTGCTTTGTATCGTCGTTTTAGTTTCGTAGCTTTCGGTTGCTTTTCGTAGTGACATGCCTCGGTTAGTAATATTGATATCAATAAGCGACTTATGGAGGAGAGTCACTTTGAATATTGGACGGGTTTTGTAATATCCTTATTTATTGAAGTTTGTGCTCTTTTAGGGCCAATTATAAAGGAAAGCGTAAGAGGATAAATATCAGAATCGGTAAATTGAGCTTTTGATATCATTACCTTCCTTTTTCGAAGTAAAATTCAATAAATATACTTCCAAAAAATTCACCATCTCATTCAATTGATAAATTCAAGTTTCAAGTTTGCAGTGAGCAAATACCATTTCATAAGTATGAACAGAAATTAAAATTTCAAATGCTTACAATTAACTACAACAACAATCAACCGTTGCCATGAGGAGTGAAGGATAAGATCCAGAGATTTTCAGTAATTTTTGACCAAATGCAGATATTTCCATTTTTATTGCACTGGTGGCTGGAAATTTATTACTGTAATATTTTAAATAGTAATTTAGAAATGAAAAAAATATTGTGTCACCAATGGAAAATTATCTTTTCTATTTCGCTCCTCAATGAAACATTTTACGATTAGTTGTTACGTCTATGGATTTTCCGATAAGAGGTTATGTGAAAAATGAAGTTTATTTTCACGCTCTGACATCAAAAGAAAATTCCGAACAAAGGATTCGAGATGCATTAACCGCTCTCTTTTCTGAGTTCATTGAAGGATCAACAAATGCTGGTGTTTTAACAAGAATTAGTAAATGTCTGGTAGCTTACGAAAAATTTTTTTTTTGTATATTAGAAAAAAAGTGGATAAATCCGAAGAATAATTGAGCACTTGTATGAAAAATATTTCTCACTAGTGAAATAAGCCAAGGTATACGAATGAAATCCTAATTGAAAAACCACAATACCATCCCAATTAGCAATTTAAATTCTATAAGGTTTGTATAAACAGCTACAAGATATGTCTTATAGGATACTCAAATTCTTATAACGGTCTACAAAACAATTATACATATGATCCTTATACAACTGAAAAGGGCCCATTTTTATACAATTGTTTGGTTGTATAACATTTCTATTGAAAGTTTATAAAACTCTTATATGACTGTCTTATAATCATTTATACAGCTACTATAAAATGATTCAATAGTGTGTCATGTAGTCACATTTATAACATGGGATTGAAGCGGCACTATGAAGGTCTTACAAAATGGTTGTATAATGCAATATATTTTTTTACAATGCTGTTATCACTTCATATGGATATTCTTTCGCAATATAATCCTCTAAATAATGATAAAGTTACATTTTTCAATATACTTTCATGTTTCCAACTCAATTGCTTATAATGGCGGCGGAAGCGGTACAAGAATTGCATATTTAAACATGGCGATTTATAAAGCAGCAATTTCATCCCAAAGAAATGCCCCAAACAATATTTTATTGTCAAATGGAACGGTATACGATAACTGTTTTATAACGAAGAATATTAAGGCACTATACAACTAAAAGGGTTTTATAATGCAACGCAATTGAATGCTATACAATATTTATTATACAACTTTATACAGCTTCAATAAGACAAGCTTAAGTAACTATTTTATAATGTTGTAGCTGTTAGTTATATAGTATATTAAAGGACTCTTATACAATAGGTATAAAAGTCTTATAAAATGATATTTTTTATATTGTATAAACCGGCTTATAAGGTGTTATATCATTTTGAAAGAAATGATCGTATAATGCGTTATAGCATATATTGTAAAAGTCACTATAGAATCATTTAATACAACAATTTTCTTTAAAAAACAAAATTATCGCAACAAAAGGCTTAATAGAAATAAAAAGTTCTTAAAAGAACGCTATTCGACCATTATACAACATTTCAGTCCTCTTAGAATTCCATTTTGCTAGTTGGGCAGAGACTGAAAGGAGATCATAGCTGATATGAAAAATAACAAAGGTCTTAGAGGGAGCGGCATCACCTTAGGCGAACATTTTAGGAGAAAAAGGCAACCCACCGCAAAATGGAGTGGGAGAAATAATCCAAACAATTTGGAGAAAACAAAAAATATGACGTGTATGGTGAACTGCCAAATGCATAATAAAGGAGAGGCCAGTGTGCGACAACTAAAGAGGAATTGCACTTCTGGAAGTGATGTATGGAATAAAAGCTCACATGATAAAAAACAGATTAAACACTCATGCAAATCAAGAAGAGTATCAAGGAGGTTTCTACAAAGTTTGTCTAACTATAAATCAAATAATCACCATAAAGTGCCTAATGAACAATTGCTATAAACAAAATCTACCATTGCATTTATTGTAAAAGGGCTACAAACAGGCCTATTACTGAATTGACAGACAACACTTGTACATGGCAATGAGCAGAGTGGAGCTGCCGGTAAAACTTATAAGAATGGTGGAGACGACACTAACTGAAACCTCGATCAAAGTTATGGAGGAAGGCACTGTATCCAGGACTTTTGATCTAAATGGAGGTTTAAGACAAGGTGATCCATTTTCGACAGTTCTATTCAATCTGGTTCTAGAAAGTATAATGTGAGACAAATTGATATGATTAATAGATCCAAAAGCGATCATGTACCACAAGAAGCACCAAGTGATGGCATATATGCAATCTAAATGAAATCTTAGTAACTTTGAATATCTAGGAGCAGCAGTAACAAATAAAAGCAAAGTTGTGGAAATAGACAGAAGGATAATAAAAGCTAGCAAAGCCTTGGGAGCCCTAAAAAATCTGATCTACAAAGATTTGACTATTCAAAACAATCATACAATATACCCTATTATGGGAAAGTTGAGTTGAGCTTAGATATAAAAAAAAAAGAATAAAAGTAAACTGGAGAGGTGGAAACAGGAGATTTTAACGGAAATTTACGGAGTAATCAAGGATGCGGGGAGGTGGAGAAGAACAAGAAACCAAAAAATTGACGTATAAGGTACCATGCATTACGAATAAAAGCACAGCGGATTCGATGGTATAGGGGCCATGTGGATAGGATGGATGATGAAAGTTATGCGAAGAAGATGCGTTAAGGAGGTGAAAAAGGTGAGATGCTGTGAGATGATTACGGTGAAGTAGTGTCGAACGCGGTAGTACTTCGATGGACCACTGAGGAAGCAAGGTCGTAGAGTCCGTACACCCTGCAGCGAAACATCACTACTAGGGTGCACCTTAGACTACAACTCGCAAGCATTATACCAATGAGCACCAGATATCCTGTAGATATGCCGTATAGTATGAGACGTGAAGCCGAGGTACCGAGTCCATGGATGCTGGGCTCAGATTTTACCATTATCTCCGGCATAATATCCGGTTGGGGATAGTAATATTTTTTGGGCATTTTTTATCATTACAGACACGGTGAAGATCTGTAACGCACAGACTATTGTACAAAGTCAATAACTCACAAGTCAAACGCACGATGCTGACTATCGGAAGCCTAGGAGCTATGTATCACAATATAGAATTGGCTGCTGTGTAGATAGGCTGGCGACGGACTCTGTTGCCAGTGTCTGAATCAAAATTTACAACACTTGACCACCAAATTCGGTGGGTGGATATATTTGAAATGGTTCATTCAGACACATATATTTTAAAAGCGTGAGTCGTGAGTCGTGTGTCGGAAAAATGTTCAATTGTTTTGAAGTCGAGTTTTATCGACATAGGGAAGCTAGACACTCGGGATATTTGACTATTTTGCTCAAAATTCCTTGCATGGATATAAAGCTATCTAAAACACTCGTAGTGAGGATAGTAATGAATGGAATAATGATAATTTATTGATAACTGAAAAATCCACTTATAGAACAATATTATTAGAAAGTTTTGACAATGATATAGAATTTGAACAATCCTATGGTATAATATAACATAAACCAGTGATAGTGATAAAAATTGAAGAAAGGTCATACAATGAATAACCATAATTTTCCGATAATTCACTAAGTTACAAACAATTATTTTTATAAAGTAATCGCTGTATGCTCACCATGAGCATTCTCATGCTATAACTGCTGTTACGTCTCTTTTACTCATTTCAAACTTTGTCACGTTCTTAGCAGTAGACAAAGAATATTTTATTAAAGAGTCCATAAAAGCGTAATAAAGTTGTCGTTACATTACTTACAGAGAGGCTGAAGAATACACAATAAACAATTCCACACAACCAGATACGGACTGCAATACATCAATATTTTCCACAGTAACAGTTATTTTCTCTGGCGTCTTTGTGAATTACGTTATATTTACATAACCAGATTTTATAATGTATTAGGTGAGTTATTGGTTTTTCCTTTCCTTTACTAAATTATTAGGAGACATTTAGGATCGACTGTGTATGTGTGTCCCTCTTACCTTATTTATCTTTATTCAAAAAGTCCTCCTCTGAAATGATGTTATCTCAGTTTCTTGAACACATATCGACCCACAAACTTCAAATATCCAATTCTGCTGTGATGAAGTGCTTACTGTAATCCCGCGTTTTTCATTGCCATTACAAGCGTTTAATGGGAGGGTAGCGGATAAATATTTTTTTCTACACCCACATGTACTTATATTATCATTTCCTGCACAGTTTACAGAATGGAAATGTAGGCCATATCGGTTAACTGAACGTATATGACTTTCTAGAACGTATATGAAATCCACCAATCAGCATTCGCATTTAGTACTTGTCACTCATCTTTCTTTCAATTTTAAGAAACGTCAAAATAACTTGTCAAAAGAAGTCTCTCCCAGAAGCACTGGATCAAGAATATTTGTTTATAAAAATAAACTTGAATGAAATAAACTTTATAAATTAATAACAAATACTAAAAACAGAATAAAATGGGTATTCAAGTGCCTACCGACTGACGTTAGTTCTTATGACAGTATGTACTACTTCTGAGGTTCGTCCAAAATAAATCTCGGTACCCGAGTGGTCAACACACCAGACTCTCATGCGGTAGACCCGGGTTCGATTCCGAAAGAAGAAATTTTTTTTTCAATTGTTAATTTTATTTTGAAATAATTATTCTGCTCAATATTGATAACTACAACAGGCAGACGCTTGAAATATTTAGCAGAATATTCATTCTTATAAATAAAGATACTGTACCCTTCGTGCGGGAGTCCGACGGGCAACATCTATTTATAACAGCATCGCATATTTAAAAAGGGAAACCGTAATGTTATAAAAATTGTACATTTAAGAACTGTACATTTATCACATAAAATTGAATTGGTACTATTATGAATAAAATTGTTGAAAATTTTTAATTTCAAGTGATATTTATTTTACAGTTTATTCAAATGTTTATTTTCTTCTAGATTTTTTCTTGAATGGGTCGTAGAAAAAATATACTGTTCGACTCGTGTGGATTGTCCATATCGCACTCGAACGATTGAGCACTCCGCCTACAGCGTCGTGCTCAAACTTCGTCCTCGTGCGATATGGCCATCATATCCACACTAGTTGCACAAACTACTATTTTCTACACCCACATGTATATATATAACTGAACGCTACGCGTCGGGCAGTAAACTTTATCCTCGGGAGGAAAAGTAGCATTTTGCTCCCTTGTTATACAAACAGCTATTTTCGCCCACTTCTACCCAAAGTATACATTTCCTGGCTTCATTGTAGGGAGAAAATTTGTACTTTTACTTCCTAGAGAGGAAAAGTAAAAGGGACTTCATGGTACATCATTAATGAAATAACTTATATGGCATTGATGACCCATACTATATGATATACTATAACATACTATATAAATTTCGAATTTAGGACAGAAATATTATATAGCATGCTATGGTCCATTCATAGATTAACAGTTTCAAAGTGAGTTGGTTACTCTTCAATATATCAACAAAATATGAAATAATATTCAGAAAATGAGTGATTCAAGCGAATTTAGAGATATAAATAATACTTTGGATAGAGGTAGGCGGAGAGATCATATATTATGTATAACATGAGAGTGAAATGTCTTTTTCCTACGACCACATAGGAAAGTGACATATATCGCACTGACTAGTTCTATGGAAAGTGACCTTTATTCATACGCGTACGGAAAAAAATCTTATCCGTACGTGTGCGGATAAAAAAGCTGTCAAATTGAATGTTGAAATGCTAGTCTTTTTACTCCGCAAATTAATATGTATATGTGAAATGCTTATTTCCTAAGTTGATTTGTCCATATAATAATATAATATAATCTATTTATTTCATTTAAAATTAAAAAAAAATACCGAGCCCGGACTCGAACCACCCTACTGCTTGTCAAAAATCGAGCCCACGGATGCCTAGACCGCTCGGCCATCCCACTGTTGTAGCATATGGTTCTTGTCCAAGATACTAATAAGCGCTAAGGAAATTTACACAACAGTTTATTTATTCTCCAAAATAAAATGTGTTTATATCGACATTTATTGGACTTTCATGTCATTAAAACAATAAATATCCGTTTTCAATTATTTGAACAATGAATCCTTAAAATAGCTAGTTAATACTTTCAATCTCCTACAGGTAGGCAACAAGTTAAATATTAATTCTAACTTTTTTATAAAGGTACTTTTTTCCATTGCATAAAAATCACAATTTTCTGGGCCAATTTCAAAGGTAAGTAATCAAAACCATATAAAGTATTTACAAATACACATATGTAAAACCTCTCACATCTACATAAAAAAGCAAGATTATACATGCCTAATTTGGTAAAAGTATATCGCGTGGTCGTAGGAAAAATAGTGTACATAACTTGTGCGAAAGTGATTTTTCACACTCGTGGGATTGTCTCACTCGACTGCGCTCGTGAGACAATACTTCCCACTCGTGTGAAAAATGTCACTTTCCGCACACGTTACGTAATATACTATTCCTTCCTTAGATGATTACCTACCGTCATCCACTACGCGGCGGGCAGTAAACTTCATTCTCGGGAGGAAAAGTGGCATTCTGCTCCCTTGTTATACAAATGGCTATTTTCTACCAGCGTGCGAAAAAGTTCACTTTTCCGCACTTTTTAGTGTGTAAACAGTCACCTTTCCGCACTATTGCAGAGAAGTGAATTTGTTAAATTTTTGGGAGTATACTGACATTTGAATATTTAAAATATGTAATGTTTAAAATATGTAATATTTAAAATATGTAATATTTAAAATATGTAATATTTAAAATATGTATTTGTATGGTTGTAGTTCACCAAGTCACTGAGGAATTGAGGAATTAATTGGAATTCAGTTCAAATTTTTAATAAAAAGAGACGTATTATATCAATAATATGTCGAAGGCTCTGATATAAGCCTCATCAAATAGTAACAATTAATGTGTTATGTATTTAACAATAAATGATCCTTTATGTTAACTTCCGGATTTTTTTCCGCATGCTAGTAGAAAAAGTAGTGTACCTAACATGTGCGTGAAGTAACTTTTCCGCACTAGTTAGGTTATATTTAGCTATTTGTGTATCAAGAGCAGAAAGTAGTACTTTGGCGAGACTACCAAGACTCGAGACTACCAAGGGACTTTCTGCCCGAAATACACACAAGATTTTTTCCACGATCACACCAAAATAGAATTAATTGCCATTGTTTGTACTTAGCAGTTTGCAGATTGCAGTTTCCTGTACCTATGTACCTACGTAGGCAACACTTATTACATAGATGTGAGATATTTCTTAGATTCCCCTTAATCATCACGGAAAATAATGTTGGATGCTTTAACATATTAGAGAATAATCAACTGAAATATTTTATTCTACAGTTCATATTAAAATATCTACTAGCTTTCTTCTATCTATAAATAAAAAAGGCGTGCGCCAAAGTTACTTCTCAAGAGCGCCAATGATGTCAAATTATGACAACTCGCGGAGAACATCAACTTTGCGATTGATTTTACAAGGCCCAAAAGACGATTTTCGATAGTGGTCGTAGAAAAATTACCGGAAAACTAATCATAATATGAACACTAGAAGTACTGTTTAGAAGCACAAGGGCGGAAGATTCATAACGCAACGGTTTTTCACCATCTGTCACTTGCTTACTTCGATGTTTCACATGAATGTTCCAATTCAACGTCAGTGTTTGTCAAAGTTTTTTGTTATATTTTCCTATTTTTTGGTTTATTCGGTAGCCCAAAAACAGTTGTGTGTCACACATGCAGTAAATGCTTTAGCAGCACAGGACTATTAGATGCACGAGCGAACATAGCGAAGCGTGGAGTATTCGAAATATTCACTATTATAGGCGACTTGAAAATTTACAAAACGGTCAGTCATAAAAGAACTTTCACGGATCTTACTGAACTATTCAAGTTGATCTCAGGCAGCATCTTGTGTCAAATATTTCTTTTACTATTTTTCTTCAAAATTCCAAGCGGGGTCATTCGTGGTTACATCTTTTTGAAAGCTCCCTTTCACAGTACCAATTAGGGTTATCATTTCTTGGTTTCACGGTCAGTAAATTCATATTATTGTGATTTGGGGCTTCATTCAACTGGAGCTTCATTGAATAATTTCAAAGGTAATTGGAGAGTTTCAATGAGATCACTTCATACTAATATTATTATTTTTTGTGTGTTTATAATGCCAATTCAATATATTTGTGTCATTATATCGCATTTCATGATAAAATCATTTCATTTCGTCGAATTTGTAACTAACTAAATTGTATAGTATATGTATATGAATGTAAGAAGGAAGAGGAAAAATTAAGAATAACTGAGAGGAAGATCTTGAGAGCAATATTGGGACCTGTAAAAATAGATGAAAATGAATATAGAAGTAGAACAAATCGTGAAATTTTGGACGAAATGAAAGGCGAAGACATTGTAAAAAGAATAAAAGTACAACGAGTTAAATGGCTAGGGCATGTATGGAGAGAAGGAGCTAAATCAGTAACATACGATATCTTGCAGTGGAATCCAGGAGGAAGGAGGAGACGCGGTAGACCCAGGTCAAAATGGCAAAATGAGGTAGAGGTGGACCTTAGTAGAGCAGGAGTAACAAACTGGAAAGAGAAAACAAGAAATAGGAAATTATGGAGAAACATAAGTGAAAGAATTTAAACGCATAACGGGGACTGATCCACCCCAATTAAGCGGATCTAGAAAGCAAACGCGGCATAACCCCACATGGGGTGTCAAGCCATATATATATATATATATTTACCTCAAACCGGATTTTTGAGTCCTTTAAAAAGTGGGCGGAGTTATAAATTTCCTTAATCCTAACATCTACAGATTTGGTCCACGCGCTGTTGCCACATGTACAGTGGTCTGAATGTGCCTATTGCATACCTCAATTAATAAAGACAACTCACGAAATCAAGTATAGTTTTAAGACAGGTCTTTTCATGATAACTAAGATAACTCTACAATTAGTTTTGGGATTATAAAAATGGGTACCTATACCTACTTGTCCACTTGTCTCTTGAAATGTGAAACTATTCACGCGGTATTCTGCTATAATTCGTAGTACGGTGGAAATTTTATTCGTTGAACTACTTGGTTGAATGTATATTTTTATTTTTGCGATTGAAATTTGATGTTTATGGAATTATGTGAAATATTTAGGCAGCTTGACTGAGAATAAATCCTTACCTGAGTTTGATGTGACTACAAAATAGGAAGTATGCTTCGCAATAAACAAGATTGAAGATGCCGAAATAAATGGTTTACAAGTTGTCTTGTATTGGAAAGAAGTAAAAATCATATTCCGGCTAATCAAAAAAAGGAAAACAGTCGGAACGTTACTATGAAAAGTTGTTAACCTGATGACCTATCGGTAATTATTTTTGAACGGATGACATCACAACGCTTATTTACAAGATATTTTACCCTCGAGGGTTTTGGGTATCCAAATCAAATAAAATGACAGCCATACCTAGAAAACTGTTTCCAATGATAAATGTATTGAGGAAAGTGACCAGGAGCAATTAATGGAAATACTTTTCAATCTGCAAACTTTATCACCATGATCTTAATCTTAGCTTAACAATGGAAACGTGTTACGTGAAGCAGCCGGAAAATATACAATATATATAATTATCATAATGTTTTTATACATCTATTTTAATTAGATGTTGCAGTTAAAGCGTGAATTTCAAGGAATGCGTTCATTTACATGATGTTTTGAAGCAGATCATTGGTTAATTTATGGAGAAAGACAAGGGAATTATTCAATAAGGTATACACAGAAATTCACGCTTTAACTGTAACATATATAATAAATATTGGAGGACATATATTTTGGAACCATAAATGAACGAAGAGTCCAGTCATGGGACTGCCGACAAAAGTCAGAACACCAATAAACGGATTTTTCAACAAATAAATCAACTCTCTTCAATAATTTCATCAAACACCCATGGTAGATGTGAACTTTCACAAATGAATTAATCTATTTCAAAAAAATTCATTGTACCTACACTTATGGTTGAAGGGGATCTTACAATAAATCAACTCCTCCTAAAAATTGTATCGTACGCCCATATTAAAAAAATGTTCACAAACAATTGACCTGCTGTGATAGACGGAAATTTTTACAAATAAATCAACACCCTTTGAAAATTGTATCGTACGACCATAGTTGATGAAAATTTTCAGAAATTAACAAATCCACTTTTTATCGTACGCCCCTGTATTTTTTCTGACAAAAATTGCTCCCTTTTAAAATTTTTATCGTACGGCTATGATGGAAGGACATTTTCACAAACAAATCAACCCGTTTTGAAAATTTCATCGTAGGCCCATGGTAAATGGAAATTTTCTTAAATTAACAAATCTACAAATTTCATCGTACTTACGCTCCTATTTTAAAAATGTTCGCGAAAATATTGACTCTTTTTCAAATTTCCATTGAATGGCCTTGATGGAAGGAAACTTTTACTAACAAATCAACGGCCTCTATAAATTTTATCGTATCCCTATATGTTATAAAAGGTACAGGGTTATTCATTATAAATTACCCATCCCCTATCATCGTTATTATTACTTTTTGAAAAAAAAGTCTCATATAAAAGTTGTTGATTTACAGCTGAATTTTCTCAATATTCTATCAAAAGTTCAGTAGCGTGCATATTTAAGGGGATACAAAAAATAGTAGCTCTTTTTAAATGGGACACCCTGTATATTTTCACATTTTTGGAATGCTTTTTTTTCTGATTTCAAAAATATATAATATGTTACCCCTATCTTGTACCGTTTTTGAATTTTGGAATGTTGTAAATCTTAGTTTTAGTAATTACTGTAAATATGAAAA
>CAJUYG010001168.1:0-52336 GCA_910591675.1 Galerucella calmariensis
ATTTATATCTAATTTTTAGATTCTCGCGATAGATCATCTCGAACTGTCATTTTAAATATCAATTACTAATAACTTATCTATAAAACTTACTGGTTATGATGAAGCAAATAAAAAATGTAGTTGAAATAAAATACTATATACTCATCCAAACACAAATACAACGCTACTGGATGGTATAATTAATGTTGTAAATCATTACAACGACAAAGTGAACCGCATAAATAACTAAGCAACTTAGTTGATATCAAATACTGTATGTGAGATAATCAAAGATACTACAGTATGCAAACATCATCATTTCTAATCAAAGATATTCGTGGGAGAAAACTGCAACCAGATGAGATTGGCAAGAAGTAGGTAAGCTGTTTCGTTCCTTTTCAAGCTATGCACGAGCCCAAGTTACACTTACAGCGATATGCCGATTTCCATTTCAAATTGCCCCGACAGATATTGAATTAATTACATTCTAAAATGATGACAATTTTTACAGGAAACTTTTCTACTGAAGTATTAAAATATTTACGGATATAATAAAAGCACTAACGTTAATATAAGTGAAAAAATTCTGTTCTGGTGTTATTAAAGTGAATTATTTCAAATTTATGTGAGTCACACTGTACATTGTAATGATATGCTTTATACAGTACAAGAAAGTATTACAGCTCTGTGTAGATGATGAGCTTTAGACTGGTTTGAACCAATTTGGTTCAATGACATCCATCCTCGGGCTATGATGTGTATATGACGGCACGACGTGGACGACGGATATTGTACACAAACAAAAAAAAAGAAAGAATGCCAACATAAATTACTAGGCGATGGCATTGAGAGTAGTATTGTGTTGTTTATACGTTGATAAAATCTCAAAATTATAATCGGTTAACGTAGAATTAATACTAATGTTTTTCCCATAGATCGACAATGATATGGAATTTTATTTTATGAATAAGCAAGTTTGGGTTTTGTCATTATTAGATGGTATACACATAAATCTTACATTTAGGCACATCCAGACAGTTTCATAAGTTGAAGATCGATGTTTAGAAAGCGTACACTATTTGTTCTCTCCAATTTCTCTGGAATCAGCTCAATAATCTGTTTATAAAATATTCTTCCGGGAAAATGCATGCAGCACCAAGTACGAATGACCTCACTGCTCCAACGAGTGTCCAAGACCAAAGGACAAGGACCACACCGCTCCAACGAGTTTCCAAGACCAAAGAACAAGGACCACACCGCTCCAACGAGTGTCCGAGACCAAAGGATAAGAACCACACCGGTCCAACGATTGTCCAAGACCAAAGGAGAAGAACCACACCGCTCCAACTAGTAAGACCAAGTGAAAATCCAGCAACCTGCGCGAACTGCCAGGAAGAACATATAGCGAGCAGACCCAATGAATCTATTGTGCCCAATTACTTCTACTTAGTTTCTGAGGAGAGCCTTTAGTCCTATTTCCCGGAGGAATTTTAGGATGTCTGCAGGTTTCAACTTAGGTAAATGTTCTTCTTCTATCCAGTAATCTCCCAGGTTTTGTCTAGGATTCTGATGTGCTGTGCAGTTGGAAAGTATGTGGATGGAGGTTTCTTCTTCCATCCCACAAAATCTACATTCTTCTTCCTCCGCTATTTTGAGCTTTTTCAGGGCCCATTCAGGCGACAATGTCCCATTAGGATTCCTGTTAAAACTCTTGGTGCAGTTTTACTTTGACTTATGCATTCATTTGATCTCAACAGGTTGTAGTCACCCAGAAGAGTCTTTGATTGTATAAGCCCTACTAGATCTTTCCAATGGTCAGATCTTCTCTTTTTCTTGGCTCTACCTATTTCTTTTCTTCCATTGGGACTGATTCCGCAAAAGGATTCAGTTCCCAAGAAAGGTATTTCAGTCCCCCTCTTTGCTAGTTCATCTGCTATTTCATTTCCTTCTATTCCAGTGTGTCCTGGAATCCATGGTAAGGTGACTATATTGTTCTCGCCTAGTTCATTGAGTTTGTCTAGGCATTCCCACTCTATTTTTGAACTGATTACACAAGAGCTCAGTGCTTTAATGGCCGCTTGATAATTGAAGCACTCAGCTCTTGTGTAATCAGTTCCAAAATGGTGTGGGAATGCCTAGACAACTCAATGAACTAGGCGAGAACAATATAATCACCTTACAATGGATTCTAGACCCAGACTCTAACAACAGGATGAAGCCAGCCCCAGAGGGTACGAAACCAGGAGTCAGTTATGCTCGAGCAGTATCAATCTGTATTTTGAATCATTTTTTTCTTGTTGCATATATCTACCCAAAAATGATTTCATTTTATGGAAAGTTGAAAGTTAAATTTCTAACAGTTGTAAATAAAACCAAAACAATTCTAAAAATATAAAAATAAGGCGACACAGACACGGGTCTAAAAATATTCTTATTAAACTTCCTGAGATCGGTTGATCTTTATGACATATTTTTTTTAAAATTGATAGTTATAGTACCAAATATCCTCTAAACATTTTCGATGACATACTAGTTCCTGTTAAAACACCTATTTAAAGCCTGTAACATAAATATTTCCTTTAATCTGGTTTCAAAAAAAAAGTTTCAATGTGTGGAGATATATTTCAATAAAAATTTAACAAATACATTGGAATAGTCAGTTATTTGTAGGTGTAGTTGTCGGAATAATATTGGACTGACAGATGTGAACTTAGATAGAAGATATACAGAATATTATTCCTAAATAGTGGCGAAAAACAAAAACATGAGGAATTCTCAGCATAAAAAACAAATTAAAAGAATGTGTTGAGCGTTTTTATTTTGAATATTTGTACAAGATTGCTGAATTTTGATGCCTTTTTTCGAACAAATGGTTTTCGGTTGGAAAGCGATGTTCTCTGAAATTCTTTTTCAATTTACAAACAAGATCAATGAACTAAATCCGTACGATTACACTTAGGCTAAATTGAACTAGTATGGGAAGCTTAGATAATTTTTGGTAAATGTAATGTCATTGTTGAAAAAAATATTTGAAATTGATCATAGTCTTGAAGATTTGATTCCCAGTTTATTGGTTCTTATAAATTGGCATGATTTTTCGGATATTAACGCATTTTTTTATTTGTAGGGCTGGTTTTTTGGCTTTTCGCCCTTTTCGCACCATTTTGTGAAAACTGAATTACCGATTTTTTTCCAAAATATTCTTGATTTAATTCTCAAGTCTTGGCTTAAATTTTTCATGTAACTCATATTAGAAAAACATGTCGTTTTAGAGATATGGTATTGGAAAATAAAAATAACACTATACAAAATGAAGAAATGTATTACGGAAATTGAAAGTTATATTTTAAAATTAATGATATTAAAAATATAACAAGGCTTTGGAATTTCGGAAGTTTTACATTTTTCTTTGATTTAAATAAAAACCCTATAAATGGTTTGTCGTAAGCGGTCAGGAAATCGAATATTTCAATCAAAAATTTATTGATAGTAAAATGTAACTAACGACACCCATTCATTTATTCAATCAATTAGCTCGACACTCTCTAGCTTTGATTTCCAGACATAATGAATAAAAAAACAATTATCAACCGGCCGGAGAAATAACTTCCCATAATTTAAATCAAATGTCTCAATTAAATTTAAATAGAAAACCATTAAAAGCACGTTTAATTCATGTTTAAAGCAAAACAACTTTTTAAACTACAAGTTTTTAACAATTTTTATATAATATAAGAATTTCTTGACACGTTCAAAGTGACAGATAATTTTGAATATGAATATTTTGTTTATTTTAAAAGAGTTACCAAGTAATAGACGTTGAAATATTTAGTCGTAAACACAAATTTGTTGATTTTTTTTTCAATCGTGAAAAGTAGTGTTTTTTCGAAAATTTTATTATATAATATATATTTTTTATCCAAAACTTTTTTCCGTATCTTCTTGTGTTTTTGAGATATTTTCAAAAAAATAATATTGGGGGTTTAGGCCACATGTGACCCATTGTACATCCTACCGAGGAGTTGTCCTCCTAGGTCATCGTCCCTTCTGTCCTTCCTAGAAAGCTGGGCAGGTCACTAGGAGACATCTCCTTTATATCGGCAGGTGTAGGTCAAGACTCACCGAACACACACTCTCTTATTAACGATAACTCCGGACACTCGCATTAGACATGCCTGACAGTTTCATCCCCCCGTTCACACATCCTGCATAGAGATGTGTCCACTAGCTCCTTAGTATGGAGGTGTTTCCTTAGTTGACAGTGGCCAGTCAGAAATCCTACTGTTAAACGTAGGTTTTTCCTGGTCATCGCCAAATATTTCTTCGACGCCAGCTTCCCAAGGTCGCTCAGGGTGATCCTGGCAAGACTGCATCCTTTGGTTCCATCCCATCTCTTAAGGGATTGAGCATGGGTGTAACGTTTGGCAGCAGATGAACTAGCAAAGAGGAGGACTGAAATACCTTTCTAGGGTCCTGAACCCATTTTGCGGAATCCGCCCCAATGTAATATTGGAAGAAATAGGTAAAGTCGAGAAAAAGAGAAGATCTGACCATTGGAAAGATTTAGTAGGGCTTATACAATCGAAGACTCTTCTGGGTGACTACAACCTGTTGAGATCAAATGAATGCATAACGCAAAGTAAAACAGCGCTAAGAGTTTTAACAGATCCTAACGGGACACTGTCGCCTGAATGGGCACTTGAAAAAGCTTAAAATAGCGGAGGAAGAAGAATATAGATTTTGTGGCATAAAAGAAGAAACCTCCAACCACATACTTTCTAACTGCACAGCACTCCAGAATCCGAGAGCACAGCACCTGGTAGTAGGTGACTGGATACCTAAGTTGAAGCATGCAGATATACTAAAATTCCTGCGGGAAATAGAACTAAAGGAACTACTAGTTTCTGAGACTCTCCTCAGAAAGTAAGTAGAAGTAAGGGGGCACAATAGATCTTTTAGGTCTCAGAGAATGTCACCCCAAAATACATACATATAAGGTTTGGCTAGTTCCACAATTGTCAAAGTCGTCAAGCCGTAGGTATTATGTGTAGTACTTCAAATTTATGTCAATACGAACTTACATTCAAAAATACAATCCTTTGTTTTGAATTATTAGTTTAAATCTTGATTTTACTGGATTATATACACGGAAACATTTGCCATTTTTAATTAACAAAAAAAGATACCGAAACAAAACCCATCTACCGTAAGCATTAGAATATTTTCAAGACGTAATTAAGATAAATAAAAATTACACAGACATAAACATTAGATTGTATTTTTATTACTAGATAAATGGCAGAGAAGAGAAATAGCTTGTAATATCAAAATTAATGCATTCTTCACGTTGACTCGGTAGATATTTTGTATTGTACCCTGTATGTGTCTTTTTAAAACCTACTGACTTATTTAGTGACAGCTTTATTTTTTATAAAGACATTGACTGAATCCACAAATTCAAAAGTCCAATCCGGATTCTTAGCCAATTATCATGGTTAACTTCATAAATAGCCTCCCGGGGCGACACTACTGAACTATTTATACACCTCCTTTTTCTTTACCTATCCCTGTAAGCTACACAGTCCTTTCTCTTCTTTTCCGACTCATTTGTGTCCTGTTTGCCGTTCTCTTAGCACAAATTACTAGTTACGGTTCTACCGAACTCATTTAAATCAATCTTCTTACCTCATTGTCGGCAGATCGCCGGCAACTGTGCGATCTCCCCGTTGATGGCTCATTGAAGTCGAATTCGTCAGTCTTTCTCGATTAGGATTCGATTAAAGACTTGGAAGATTGTTAATAAAGGCTGTAAATTGGGATACAATCGGAGTGATCGAGAGATATCCTTATTTTGAATCGATAATGTAAAGGATGCGCCTAAAAAGGTTGATGGGTTTGTTAAATGATCGTTGAGAATTTGTCATTGTGATATATTCTATTGAAAATTCAGTGTAAGCCGGAAGTTTTCTTCGACAAATAAATGAAACCCCTTAACACAAATTTTTATTCTGATCGGTTTTGACATAAGGCCTAATGTGTTATCGCTAGGGTTGTGGATTTGACCGGTCAACTTTTTTTTCTCAATTGACTGGTCAATTGACCAGTCAATTGACTGAAATGGATTTAAAAAATAAAATTGCAAAATTAGTCCATCCAGGAGCACATTGTAAATTGTATGTATAAGTTAATAAGTATTTTATTTTTAAATATCAAAATATACATGAACAACATTAAAAATATTAAAATATTAACACAAAACTTAATAAACAAAAAATAGCAAACTTGGTTAATAATTTAAATTATTATGAGCGTAGTTATAATAGTTTTATATCATAATAAAACTCTCGATAAACACCAAAAAGATGGTGTTTATAAATTTCAATTGAAACTAACTGGTCAAATCTACAATAAAACTGGCGGGAACGAATTATCCGCTTTTCATTTTAACGCAAAATTTTTCGTGCTGCCGCCAGTCTTTCGGTCGAGTCAAATAGGTGTTGGTCAATTGACCACGGTCTCAATTGACCATGCCCAACTCTACTTATCGCCCTATATATCATATCTCTATTCAGTTGGAAAGTAATTTTTTAAAATTCGAAATCTATCTCACTTATTTTGAATATTATCCGTCGAAAAATTTGCGGGTTATACACAATTTACAGAGAAAAATAGTATATTATGCAATGAGCACAAAATGATGCCCATTTTGTTGCGAATTGCATACTATACTTTTTCTATGACAACATATCGTTCACGTTTAATACATGCATACATTGCAAAAACTTTGAAAGAAATAAACTGATAAAATTTCATTACTACGAATTCGTCGCTAATGGGCTTTCTATCAGAATTAAAATATAAATTGAAGAAATATGTAAATATGTTCTTTATTGCTATTTTTAATAGGTACACAGAAATAGAAGCCTATAAAAATGCATTTATAGAAAACAACCATGAAATTACTCGTTACCTACTAAAACTTTGACAGAAACGATATGCTGACATTTGATCAATTTGTCGCTGGACGTCATAATTTGACAAGCCGTAGTCGTCGTGATTTTAAAGTGAACCTAGACCTAACACGAAATATTCCATTTCGCATTCGTTGCTTAGCAACTTGCCTAGCAGCCGATGCAAAAATGAAATTCTGTACAAAATGTGCTTGTTCATGATTGAAATTACGGTTATAAAATGAACATTTATCGAGGTTGTCGTAGAAAAAGATTTTTTTAACATTTTAACTATTATTTTTTGGTTCAATATTTTATACGGAACAAGATTTTGAAACCCCGACGGAGCTACGAAAAAGGATGGAAAAGCAACGCAAAACCTGCCACCGAGAAAATCCAGATACTCATTCATACGTTTGGGTAGTGCTCACTAGCCCAGGCATTTGAACATTTGTATCATTACCCATATTATCTACCTACTTCCATTCCAGAATCTTCGTGTCTTGTATATAGGCCACCAGTTTAACTGGAGGGATCTTCAGTAGTTGTGATGGTTTTTATTTACACTCCAAAGTGCTTCCGTCTGAGTCCTTGTAAGTTTTCACGGAAGCATCTGAGTAGATTTCTGCACATAGGTTCACTAGCTTTGCCCATCCTGTGCAGATGCTTCACCAGGTCGGTAACTGTCTTCAAATTTCTCTTACCCAGTTTCAAGAGCCTGGACGAAAGTTCCTTGTCTATCTTATTCAGTAAACTCTAAGTATGGAGGTGTCCTTGTGTCAGCCTCCACTTGAGTTAGTGTTCCTTAACCAGCCAGGTTCCCGACTTCCCCTCTTATGTAATCCTTTGTGATTCCACAAAACGGTTCAGGACCTGTGAAGCCTCCTTTAGAACCTAATATCCCCCAGAGACTCATACGACAAAGAATATGACCAATTCTTGAAGTGGAAGTCAGAAAATCCTGTAGAAAACACCAACGAAGCTGTCATGCACTTTAATGATCTATCCGAAAATATTCGATTATAAAGAAGACTTTAATGGTGGGCAACTCTTTTAGCAGAAGCTGGAGCAAGTATGACTTCGCTGAAGCGCCATGGTGGATGGAAGAGTACCACAGTTGCTGTAGGGTATTTGGAGGAAAGCATATGCTCAAATAATCAGGCCTTACGGAAACTAGAGATCCAGACAATGAATCCTTTTCTGCAAGAAATTTAGCTATCAGAGGAACCTTCCAGAATTGCCAATTCTATTTAAATACAATCAAATAATATATCAACGTACATTTATATTTTGTAATTTTGTTAATCGAAAACTGTTTTTTTAGTATAATAACATGAAATCATTTTAAGGCGGCCTCAAATTGGATGCTAACTACCCGTAGCCCAGAATTGGACGCTGACAGGATTATGTCCTTCAAGGATTAAGCTTATATTTGATCAACCGGGTTTGGGCCTGGGTTTCCTTGTCTTTTTTTATTTTTCTATTTCTTATTTTCTGATATTTTTATACATAGTTAAGCTTTGATCAACCGGGTTTGGGCCTGGGTTTTCTTGTCTTTTTTTAGTTTTCTATTTCTTATTTTCTGATATTTTTATACATAGTTACACTTTGATCTGTGTCAGTTGTCCGTGTCATTTTGGGTCAACAAAATAATAAAGGTAGAAGGATTAGTAGAGGTACCTAGCGTCGAATTTAAGGGTCTACAAGCAGGCACATAAAGTGAGAAAAAGATTAAGTGAAATTTTAGCGTCGAATTTATGCACGCCCCATTTTAAATATTTAGAATGAAACACCCTGTATCTCAATAAGAAGGAGTATGTTAGGTTAAATATTCTTATTTGGTGCTTAGGTTTCTCCAGTTACCATTTGGACAATTGTTAATGATACAGCCTGTATAATTTACTGACACAAATTATATTTTTTTTGGTAATAATGTTTATACTTAAAAAAATCCTCAAGGCCTTATTATTTCATCATTTAAACCATCGTAAACATGAAGGTGCGAGTCCTTAAACCTTCATCAGCTATACAGAACTGTAAGAATGTAGAAAATTACAACGAGCGGCCGTCTGGCAGTCGTTAATGAATCAATATGATCATGTAGACTACTTAACGTCAGATCCAAAAGACAAACGTAAATTGCTCAACTTATAAACGAGTTCATTGCCAATTGGTCTAGTAATTTAGTAACTCGAAAATTTTTCGAACAAATTTTTGTAATCACAAGATAATGAAAGCGATAGTAAGCAAATATACAGGGTGGTCCTGGAGTTCATATTTGGAAGATGAATTATAAGCTTCTGGAGATGGAAATTAAAAATTGTTTTTATTTATAATTATTTTTTAACATGAAAAAATAAATATAAAGGTGTGCTGTAACTCTGCAGGTTAATCCTCTGGCCACAAGACTAGTGGTTAAACAATGTTTAACCACGATTCTAGGGGCTCAGGGAATCATTTAAATCAGTAAATTAGGTTATTGTATTCACTTTTTAATTGCCATTTGACATTCCCCACAGGAGTGTCCATACCCTGTATTTCTGCTCTCGAGAACAATGAACCAATCCTGGTAAATTATGCCAGAAGTCTAAAACTTTCCTTGCTGTCTAGGTATTTAGTGTTTGTTTGGCAAAACTTATTGCGATGCCAATAGTAGGTTCTAGTCCGATAAAAACACGTGCGGCTCTCTCCCTTGCAATAGAGTCTGCCTTCTCGTTTCCATTCATGCCAGAATGGCCAAGGATCCAGACCAGCAATACTTTATTGAATTCTCCTATTGAGGAGAGTCTTTTTTGGCAGTCTAAAACCACACATGAAATAATGGCGTACATTTCCGCCTGAAATACGGTTGCATAGGATCCCAGAGAGGTAGAAATTTCTGACCTAGGTCTGCGCCCGTATACACCTGCACCAGAGCCTGACGGTGCACGCGAATTCCCGTCAGGTTCCTTAATGACCAATATATACACTTGAGTTCCCGTCCGACACTTGCAGGTATCTTAATCCCGCACTCGAATTGCCGTCCAGTTTATTTAATCTGTTTTGTTATCGGGACTGCTCTACTAGTTTACCCTGGCGGGGTTAGGCTAGGTTAGGTGTCATATTATTCTTGAAATAAATGTACAAATACCTGTACCATTTGATTTGTTTATATTTCCTTAATCTCCTTAACTTTGTGTTTATCTTGTTTTGCGCAATTCGGCTCCTAATTTTGGTGTTCTTACTCGTATTCAGGTAGAAAATGACCGCTGCGCGCAACTCATCCCTGCCCAAATAAACACCTTTAAAACAGTGGTCAGTTTTCACCCTGACGGGAACTCGAGTGACAGCTTAACGTACCCTAATTATGACACAGGTAGAGTGGTTATCCTGACGGGAATTCCCTGCCTGAGGGTGTTTTTGAGCTGTCTGCTCTTAATAGTTCATCCTTACGGAGGACCCATGCAACACTATTTGGAATTAGGACGGTATAAGGCAGGTCGTAGTTTACTGTTGGAGACATTATGTCAGAATACTGTGACTTTCAGTGTCCACTAGCACTCTGCTTCGTTCTGTTGTCCATCTAGCCTCTCTTGACAAAAATATATGGAGTGGAGGTAGGTCCAGAGGGATTTCCATGGCTGCTGACGGTGTGGAGCTGATAGCACCAGTAATTGCCAGACAAGCCTTCTAGTGGTATATTATGCTGTTGCTATATTTGTTTTAGCTTGAAATAATAGATCTAGATGAAGAGCTGTAGTGAGACCCAATTACAGTATATTGCTTTGATACCACTATGTCGTTAAAATGATTTACAACATTACTTATTGCCGCCATCGGTTTGACTTTGGGTTTTATTGAAATTTTTTGAATTCTAACTACATTTGTGACAAGGACGAATATCAAATTATGGGCAAATAATATTCAAATAAATTGTATCTTACATAAAAATTATGAAAAACAATTCTTTTACGATCTGGTTTTAAACACTAACCGCAATAAAAATTATAATATCGATCTGTGCAACAAATCAGCAGGTTTATTGTACTCAGGGCCGGTCCTGCTGATCCAACGTATTCAACCTTCTGCCGAAATTAATTTACACAACCAGTTTCGTGTGTGTGTGTGTGTTGCTCCTTTGTTTAAGGTTGTGCTGTATTTTCAGTTTTAACGATTCTTGTTTATTATTTCCCCAACTAAAACCAGTGCGCCGGATTAAATAGTCGATTGCCAAGGAACGGACGGTGTTCACATTCGCCGATCGCATTTCCTCTGGCTCTTTGCTATGTTTATGACAACTTCCAGGCGGTACGTCCTGAAACTCGAGAGGTGTTCATTTATTTGGACGATTGGGATGCGGACGTCTCGCTTTTTCCAACTGAAAGAGGCGTAATATTGTCTTCGTCGTTTGATTTTCTATTCAATGTGCGCACAATGCAGTGACGGCTGGTCAAGTATTTTAAGATTCACAGGATTCGAATAAATTGAAGCAAAATAGAAAATTTAATAAAAATATCAGTCATCTTTTGAAAAAGTGATAAAAAACAAAATCATTATCTCAAAAATTGTAATATTTTTGGCTTTTAGTGAAAAAAGACAACTATAATAATTATTATAAAAATCTGTAGTTAGACCCTTATAGACCGGCCGGCATTTATCTCGGATCAGGCTACAACAGTAAAACTAGTTGGGTCAACGAGATCGAAGTTCAACAGCCGATTTGTGACTTTGTAATGTGCGTATGTCTGCTATTACAGAAATTAATTGATATTAAGAGATCTCTCGCACATTTGGTTAACTTTGAACATAGTTACAATAGACTTATGGTATGCTATACAGGTTGTATCTTAAACGAGACATATTTAATTAGCTGTTTGGGTCCTTACTTTGCGGAATCTACTCATAAGTATTACTTTTTAAATGAAACTGGCTGGAGCTATCGACTATCTGACGGGTACTACAAAGATTCCTAGAGACAGGATAAGGAGATCATGCCCGTAGAGCAGGACAACGAACGAAACACCAAACCAGGATCGATTTTTAAGAATTTCGGTGATATGTGCCTATAAACTCAACAGCTTCCAATTTAAGATCTAGGATTGATGCCCGGGATCCTATTTGACCTGTAGATCACCAAAGAGGAAGAAGAGAACACGAAAATTAAGACTGGCTGGAAATACGTGCTCTTTACACATTAGTCCAGATATTGTCTGTACAATAATAATAAACGACGTATTTTTGCTATTTATGCCCAATGCAACTTCTCAAACACCACGTTATTTGGAAGAGGATACATTATGGTTTGGGGAGGTATTTCTCTGACAGCACGCACGGACCTTGTGGTCATAAATAATGGAAGTATAACAGCTGACAAAATATCTTACAAACAGCATGTAGTATCGTTTCCTCCATATATTGGCGAACATTTCTTGTTAATGGAAGATAACGCCAGGTCGCATACCTTACACGTTGTCAGGAATTACCTGGAAGAGATTAGAATTAATACCATGGAATGGTTATCCCGTAGTCCAGAACTAAATCCTATAGAAAACGTATGGGATATCCTTAACAAGCGATTAAGAGCGGAACAAATCTAATTCAATAACTTGGAAGAGGTTAATTAAAATATGGCAAGAATTGGACCAAAATAAAATAAGGCAGCTTATTTTAAATATGGGTTGACAATGTCATGCCTTATTCGTATTCGTGCGAGAGGTGGAAACTTCATTTTTGAGTTTGATTTAATAAGGGGTGCGTTAATTTTTGGAGCTGGAGTTTGGGAATCCTTGATTTACAGTAGTAATATCTCCATTTGGTTCACAAAAATATTCTACAACGCCCAAAAATAACATTCTCCCTAGGTTCCTATGCAACTGTGTATCAGGAAGACTCAACAAAATATCTCTGGTCTGGATATCTTGTCATTGTCATATCCATGCATGGGAATAGAAAGAACCTAACCTAATGGTCTGGTAGGGTTACTAGTTATTTTCCAATTGCTACAATGTTTTATTTGTTGGTATATACATATTATATCATTCCGGATATCCGAATTACATTCTGGAGTGTCTAGCATCGAACGTTGATAATATTTCAAGTAGTGGGATGAAATACTTTTTGGAAAACAACAACATACATTAAAGTACAAAACGGGTAGACCGTTAGGTAAAGTGCTTTTAAATAAAAGAAGCATAAATAGAAAATATTGTCGAAAACCCGATAGCGGAAATGGAGTTTTTACGCTACCTGATTTGTTTTTGTCGTTCCATGTATTATGACTGTTCAAGAATTTCTCAGAATCTTTTGCGGTTTTGTCAAAAAAGAAATTTTTATCAACAAAGGACCCCGCCCGCGCTTTTCTTATGACAAAGTGGCGTTCCGTCAAATGTTATAAATTTTGGATATGATGTTGTACTCGACTTCTTGACCAAAAGTGTCCATGGGACCAATTCAATCCTAGGACTAGTTTCCGATATACAGGGCATTAAAGTTGAAAAATCCTTGTTTTCCGTCACCACGTAATTTTATTATTAACAAATAAATATCCATGTTTAATTGATAGTATCAATAATATGTTCTAGTTTATCATAAACTTACACATAAATAGTTCAAAATGTCAACATATACAGGGTGGGACTCAATTATACAAGGACGAATTTTTGGGATTCTAAGAATTTCTTATATTGAATGAAAACAAGGTAAGAAATAGAAATTTACTTTATATTCAATGTTCTGGCATCAAATATACTAGTTATAGAGTACAACATTATATGAGTACAACATCATATCCAAAATTTATAACATTTGACGGAACGCCACTTTGTCATAAGAAAAGCGCGGGGTCCTTTGTTACTTAAATTTACTGAGTAGACCCCTTCTTTGTGGAATTTACTCATATTACTTTTTTAAATTAAACTAAATATTTCTAAAAAATTCCACTTTAATGAAAAAATAGTTTCAACTTCAAGGAAGATACCTATTAAAAATTATATTTCAACAATGTATAACACAATATATCTATCTAACTATCAAGCTATCAAACATCGAATCACTAAATATCTCAACTTGTATTTGTATATTGGGACAATCTGTACACATTTCTCATTTACATAAGTCAATGGTAAAACGCTATTCTACGTGATTAATGCCTTTTGAGGCTTATGGTATCCAATTACTGTTGAATATCATTAACTTAACTTTAATTAATTTGCGAGATATGGTAAAATGCGAATTTTGAAAACCCTTGTGTAGTAAAAAATGCTTTTAGGCGCCTCTTTTTTGTTGTTGTCTTTTTTTCTCCGGTGAATCTGGTGAAGGTGATTATAAAGTTGAGTCACAATTTTTTTAGGTGATTAAATATACAAAAAAAGACATAAGATTATAGTCTATTTTTATGAATGAGAGAGTTTTAAAACAATATAGTAGTTTACCTAACAAGTGCGGAAAGTGATACTTTTCTGCACGCCATTGCAGATGGCCGAACGACGCTTTAGCGAGTTCGGCCAGCAATCGCGTGCGGAAAAGTCACTTTACGCACGTGTTAGGTACACTATTTTTTCTACTAGCATGCGAAAAATAACCCAAAAGTTAACATAAAGATACATTTCTTATTAAATGCATATTAACAAATTAATTATTATTATTTGACATTCATTTGATGAGGCTTATACCAGGGCCATTAAAAAATGATTGAAAAATAAGTTGTTTTTTTATTGAAAATTATAGCAAAATTATAATTAATTTCTTAATTTTTCAGTCATTTGGTAAACTACAATCATACAAATATATATTTTAAATATTCAAATGTCAGTATATTCCTCAAATGTCAATAAATTTACTTTCCGCACTAGTGCGGAAAAGTGACTCTTTCCGCACGCTTTTTAGTGCGGAAAAGATTCACTTTCCGCACGTTAGTAGAAAAAAGCATTTTAATCCATAGTCGCATCACTTCTTTCAGTAGACAGTAAAAATATTTATATAAATTTAATAAATATTGGCGACTACTATGTTTAATGAGTTACATTCCAAAATTGGTAATAGCTTTAAAAATGTCCTACAGGAAATCCTTTAAAATCAAATAGTTTAAAAAAATGTAAGTATATAAAATAAACATTTTGAGATGGTCAGTTGCTTGTTGGCGCCAATCTTATCGCGAGATGAGTTATTAGTCTGTTTCAGCTATTATGAAACCTAATATTTATAAATAATTAAAATATCTAATTTACAATATCCTTCGTTATGTGATGTGTACAGTGTAAACATGCTTTTTTTCAAATGGTGCAATAAATTAAAAATATGCGTTAATCGTTAGTCCAGTCTGAAGGATTCATATAGAATAAATTGTGTCAGTTCGTCTAGTTTTAGTGCGGAATCTCCGGCAGGCACTGGGAACGTTCCTATCTTGATTCATTTCTTCGACAATGTAATTCATGTATAAAAAATCGCATATGCCACAGTGCAATTGTCACTTTGACAGTGGCAAAAGTTAGCTTCAACTTTTACAGCGACAAATACACTATAGTTTATTTCTTAATGTCTGACAGCACAGTAGCCTCATCCTAAGAATTTTACAAGTAAATACTAAAATTCTAATGCAAAACAAGTAGGTGTCGGTATTGGTTATCTATACATCCCTGTTTCAGCTCAAAATACAATATTGTAATAAAACTGAACAATGCCAGATAAACGATAAATATTGCGGCAGTGGCGGAGATTTTGATATTAGTTTATTCTGCTTATTTAATTAGATTCGGTCGACATTACAGTTGAAATAAAATTCATTCGTTCAGGCCTATTAACAAGTTACATTTTCATTTTTATTAAATTAAATTAATTAAAGGAAATATAGTTTAATTTTCATAATTCAAATTTATTGACAATGAATTAATGTATGTCAAGTAAAGTAAACATACCATTTATAGGAAATATAAAATTCAATCTATAGTATCATCCTCTTCGCTGGCCATACAAGAATCATCCGAAGACTCGTCGAGAGAGATCACTATCGGTTCTATAGTTTATTCTATGAAGTTATCTAGAACCCACATGTTCTCTTCCTCTTTAATTACATGATTCACAGCATCTCTCCAGTTCTCTTCATTTATTGTTGTCAATAAGTACTTCATTAGTTCACGAACATCTTTCATTTTAAATGTTTTATTATGTCTAGCTACATAACCTTTCTTTGGACCCATATTAACTCTATCGCATTTAATTCACAATGGTATGGCGGCAAACGAAGCACTGTTATCCCACGATTCTTGGCTATTTCATCAATAAAAAACTTTTTGAATTGTAGCTTGTGATCTGAAGCAACCTTTAAAAGTTCTTTTTTCAACATATCATCTTCAAATGGTATATCTTTTACGATTAACCAGTTTCTAATATCAGCTTTTCTCCAAGAGGTAGATGGAAGATTTTCTGTTAATCGCGAATGATAAGTGGCATTGTCCATAACGATTACAGCATTATTTGGAATTAATCCGACAATTTGTGTAAAATACTCTTCAAAAACATCTGCAGTCATTTCTTCATGATAGTCTTTGGTTGATGTTGACTGAAACTCCAGTAAACCACCTTCAACGAGCCCTTGATTGCATCCAATATGCGTTATTATTAGTCGGCGACCTTTACCGGTAGGAGTTTTCAGTCCAGTAGATAAACCTTCTATGAAAGCTTGACGACTGGTTTTAATACTTTTGTCCTGCCATATTTTTTTCACTGAATGTCCTTCATTGAGCCATGTCTCATCTAGATAATAGATTTGTCTTCCCTCCTGTCTGTATTTTCGGATATCTCGTAAATACTGTCGTTTCCATATTATTTGCTCGTTGTCGATTAGCACTGATTTGCGACTTTGCTTCTCCCAAGTAAAATTTAATTTGTGTAATATTTTCCACAAAGTTTTTCGCCCTATGTCAGGCAAATTCTCGTCCTCCTTCACCATTCTTAGAATTATGTCGAGGGTTGGGATCCCTTTTTTAAAATATAATTCGTGTACTTTTTGTCTTATTGTATTTTGCATATGTTCATCAAGGTCAAGTGGTTTTCTTCCAGTTGAATTTTTAGGTAGAGATATATTTCCATTTTTCCTCTCCCTTAGAAGCCTGTAAATAGTAGATTCACTAACTCCTGTCATATTGGAACATGTCGAAACTATATTTCAAACAGTACCAGCCGGCATTTGATGTACAACAGCATCATGCACATTTAACACTACAGTCTTCGTTTGTAAGCTAAGCACGCTCTTACACTTTACTGGGGTGAAACTTGAAGACATTTTTCACAACACAGTTAACACTTATGGAACGTAAGCGACTCTGAGCAAAACAAATTATACAAATTTGGGCGAGACCAAGTTTCACCGTATATACCTGCAAAATTTCTAAGTAGTCATTAGGTCAATCCCTAGTAGGACCCTATTGTAATGTTTCTTGGAAATGTTATTATCAACATTTCGAAATTCAGAGAGTAATTATCTGGAATAACAATTGATAAATGGCTTTTTAGTATGTGTCCCAAGAATTGACCTGCGCCAAATTCTCAAGATAACTAATGAAATATTCAGTCAGAATAGTTGCGTTACAAGATTATTTCAAAAATAATGTATTGTTTTAACTGTATGTACTCTACAAATGTATGAAGGTCAGTTAGTTGTTTTAACTAACCGAATTTAGATTCATATTACCTTTATATATCAGATCGGGTATAAAATTAAATAGTAAATAAATTCATTAGATGAACGGTGACGCTTATGGTTTACTACTATTTTACTTACCAGTTTTAATTTCAATTCACTTCGTCTTCCGGTCTACTAACACGTGTTCGTGGCTGAAGAATTTAATTGAAATTAAAAATGTTCATAATATGAAGACAGTTTAACCCCAATCAGGGGATCATTTTTTTAAATTTTTAATTTAATGTAATTTTAACATTGTGACGTTAATGTGTTGTAGGCATTTGACTAGGTTTCTTGTTTCATATGTTTAACAGTAGGATTTATGACTGGCCACTGTCAACTAAGGAAGCACCTCCATAGTTTGGAGCTAGTGGACACACCTCTATGCAGGATGTGTGAACGGGAGGATGAAACTGTCAGGCATGTCTTATGCGGTCCGGAGTTATCGTCGATAAGAGAGTGTGTGTTAGGTGAGTTTTGGCCTACACCTGCCGATATAAAGGAGATGTCTCCTAGTGACCTGTCTACCTTCCTGAGAAGGACAGGATGGTCGATGACCTATGAAGACAACTCCTCGGGAGAATGTACAATGGGTCACATGTGGCCTAAGTGCTGTGAGCCTACACTCACACTTCCCACTCTACAGATACAGATATCTACCTAACTTGATGCATTCTTTTCTCTAAAAATACCAAAAAAAGTGCTTCAATGGCTTTGTCTAAAAAACTTTCCGTAGATTTACTTTTCTACTGTTTGTTTCTAGCTCTATATACAACATATAAACCCCGTATTTTTCATAGTAGTTAAAAATGTTTTGAGCTTTCAATTCTGATTATTCGAATTTGTTTACCATCCGCTATTTTGATTTATACAGCTCTTTTTTTAAGTGTTTTATTTTTACAAACGTATGTAATCTATTACAGTCGTTAGAGAAGAATATATAGATATGTTTAGAAAAAATAATATTTATAGTTTTTGGATAGGGAGGAATTAGACGGATATTCAAAAATAGTGTTATTCACACCTGTTATTCTATATGAAAAATAACCATCGTTAACTTTAAGTTGAGAACCAGACTATAAAGTTCGTTAGATGAATTTATTTAATCCGCAATAAATATAATACGATTTCTAAAATAGAAAATAATGTATGTACATTATTATCGCATAAAATTGGAGACTAAAATCAATGTAAATTACTTGGAAGGAGGTGGACATTTAACAAGTAATTGACAAATGAAAGAAATACGAAGGAGGAAGGAATTAAATAGTTAATAAACGATGCAAAGAAGCAAAAGAGAAATTGATGTGGAAGAAGTGTAAGGATTTAAGGAAAGAATAAGTACTAGAAAGCGGTTTCGAGGTATAGGAAAAGTTATTCTATTTTTATGAATGAAATAGTATTGAAATAATAAAGCATTCGTAATCCATAGGAGTAACACTTCTTTTAGTAGACAGACTTGAAAAATTGTAACCTTGTAAAAAAATTACATTCTGGGTAATAGTTATTTGAAAGTAAGTTTTGTTTGTAGATAACTGATATTATTAAAAATGTTGTTATCTGAAATAGTGTTTTGTTGCCTCATACTTTCTATTAATTCCAGACCGAGTTTTATAAATAACCATTGAAACTTTTCGAGATTTGTTGGTGTTAATATCACTTAATGGGAATTGATAAGAACATACAGCAATTAAATAAAGTAATAAAAAGATAAGACAAATAATAAAAATATTTTTTCGGAGATTTGTATTGTGATTCAAGACAAATAATCCGTTTTTTTTAACGGATTTATATACAAGGGAATTCATAATTGAATTAAAAAGAAGCATGGAATTTTAATAAGTATTTTCTACCAGCATCAAAACGGCAATAATATTAATGATATAAATGGTGAAAAAGCAAAAAAAAGGTAAAACAGGTTAGGCTACCACAACGAGTTAAAATTTTTTTCCCTTGACGAAAATTCCTTTCCGATAAAAATATAATATCTCGTTAATATCGTAAGAAAAATCACGTAAACGTGACCGAGTTCATACCACAAAATTTCGTTAATAAGTACCATTGGTACTTGTAATTTGGAGGGTAATTACAATCACTCCTACGACCGTCCAATATCTCGTTATGCAACCGGCCGAACAAACACCGGACAATCAAGGTATCTCCTCAGGGCATTTTTTTACAGTGATTGCAGGGCCCTTTCGATTCGGGCTCTTCCAAAAATTAACACGATCACCAATTTAAAAAGTCATTTTCCAATTTTGTATGCGAGAAATTGCTTTGGGTTTTTTTTTCTTACATGGTTTTTCGTCGTCAGATATGTACTTTGTGATTTATTACTATAGTACGGTCAATTTTTCAATAATTGTAAATATTTTTGATTATTATCATCATAACTAACAAATAAACATTGAGAATGAGATAGATCAAGAGACTAGCGAAGGGGAAACTGGAAATTCACAAAGAGGAAACTGGAGATGCGGAAAGAGAAGACTCAAATAAAAAAATATCAGAAGAAAAGTGAAAAAGTCGAGAGTGAAAAAGAGAGACTGAGAAATATGAGAGAAGTCAGAAGATTCAGAAAGATAATAAGTGAAAAAGTGAGAAAGAGACAAAGAATAAAAAAAGAAACGCAAAGAAGCGCGAGAGAAAAGTATAAGTGAAAGAAAAAATTATAGATGAAGGGGAGGAAATGATGAGATATTGAGTAAGGAGAGACAATATGGAGACAAAGAAAAGTTGGTAGAAGGTGGGAGTTGAAAGAGTAAGAAAAAGGACTTGAGATGTGAATAGAGTAATTAAAAAGTAGAAAAAGAAAAGAGTAAATGTAGGAGTGGTATTAAATATTAATAAAGGTAAGAAAGAGACAAAGAAGCGAAAGAGTGATGGAAATGATTTAAAAAGGAGATGATGAGTAATAGGTAGTGAGAAGATTGATATTGAACATGAGAAATGAACGTGAAAAGAGAAGTGAAATGATAGATAAAGGAATGTGCGATAAATGACGAGAGAGAGAGAGCCAAAAAAAATATAAATAAAATGAGAGAAAGTAACATAGGAAGGATGAGAGAGAGAGCCATAGCGGAAGATAAAGAAAATGTGAGGGAGAAAGTAACATAGGAAGGATGAGAATGTTAGAATAAAGAGTATACGTGTAAGAGAAAATGAGCCATAGGGAAAAATAAAGAGAAAAAAGGGGAAAACGGAAGAAATGAACAAAGAACAATGCGACAGGAATGGAACGAAAGAGATAAGGAAAATTAGAGAGAAAAAAAGGGGAAATTGAAATAAAAATATTCTTTTAAATCTCTTGTACTATAAAGTGTTAACCCACCATCAAGTCTACACGGTGTAATAATATTAGCATCGTGAAATGAAATTTGAATATTCAGGTAACTAATTATTTATGCATAACGAGTTATACAACGAAACGAATTGACACGTACGTCCACCTGAAACCTCGATACCTATATTCATGTGCATCGGGGGTAGGTAAGTCATAAATCTGATGACTTTAATAAAAAAATGAGGGGGCCTTTGCAGTCGTGAAAGAAAAGAGTACCTACGGAATTATTCATATGGTATTTAATATTAATGAATTCTTCGTTATTTATGTTCGAAACTAAAGAGGAATAAATATAAAAGTTGTTTATATCAATGATTTATACTTTTAGGAAGGATATTCGTAGAAAACAATCAAAATCAAATCTTAAACGCAGGGTGATTTGATTTTTTAGTTTCTTTGCTTTACTAAGTTGAAATAATTCCACTATAGATAGCAAATTTTATCAAGAATGCTTTTCGTAAATCGCATTCCTCTTTAACGGTATTTTATTAAATAAGTTCATTTTATTAACTTTCTAATACTACAGCTTGCACGTTACTGATAGTTTTACACTGGTTAGGCGTTTCCTCGAATATGATTAACCAACAGCCGTCAATATGAAACAATCATCGATATCACTATCTCCATCCCCCATCACCAGAGGTGGCGTAAGGTGTGCGCGGGAGAGCCGAAAATAAATTTTAAAAGTATAGAAAATCCAAAAGTACACTCCACAAGATTTTTCTCATGATAAATACTTTAGAATTCATTCTACCACTCATCGGTACAAGAAATGTTTTTTTAATGAATAAAAACTGTTTAATTTCATTTTCCCTTTTTCTTGCACTAGCAGAGGGCAACGCGAAATGTACCTTTTCCACATTAAGTTTAGTTCTTGCGCCGACACTGCCCATCACTTAGTTCAGATGAACTAAGTACTTTAGAGAAAAAATAAAGTATAAGAAACAACAGAAAAACCTACTAAGTAGACGTTTTATAAGAATTTCACTCTCGTCAACTCTTGTGAAAAAAATCCAGCTAATAACGCCTACTCGTATATTCAGTTAAAACTTATCCCTCATCCTGTATAATATCAACAGCGCTGACTCCGACTTACTACTCTTTTCTCGAGTATCATCCATAGGGCTTTGCTCGGGACACTAGACTAGTTGATAACATCTCTTATGTTTTTAAGATGAACTAAGCATTCGAGAAGGCCGCGTATGTAGAAATGACAACGGCGCATTGTACATGTACACGTAGCCAGCGTACGTAAAATTTTCTATTGTTTCCAACGAGAATCTAGATCTATGTCACCAGTTTCGCTCTTGAATTATTTCCGGTTCATAATGAAGCGGAAACGTTATTAAATAAATAATTATGAATAGAAATGTCATTTTGACAAAGAGAATATTTTTTTTATTTTATTCACAACCATATATGTAATCATTACTAACGTTATTGAAGGTTTTAAAGTGTCATATTACACAACTTTACTTCCCGCCCTCTAAAATAATGTGATCGTTACCTAATATTATCTATTTTAGATGAATATTAGAACTGAAAAAAGACATCCAGAGGGACATCATAAGTGTAATAAAAGAGCAGAGGTTAAAATGGTTGGGACATGTGTGGAGAGCAGGCCCAAACAGCACAATTTATGCGATGACTGAGTGGAAGCCAAGTGGCAAAAGAAAAAGAGGGATGCCAAAATCAACGTGGCTACAGGAGTTTGAAGATGACATAAACTGTCTAGGTATCCGAAACTGGAAGGCGAAAACAACCGACAGGAAACAGTGGAGGAACATAATTAAGATGATTTGAAAACTTGGAAATGGGGCCCGATTCCCCCCAAAAAATCTGGATCTAAGAAGCCACTCCGGCGACTAAACCCCTCTTGGGGTACATAGTCACTATATATATACTAACGTCATTGAAGTTTGAAGAGTGTCATATTACACACCTTTACTTCCCGCCCTCACTCCCGCCCTCTAAAATAATGTGATCGTTACCTAATATTATCTATTTTAGATGAATATTTTCCATATTTAAAATATAACACATTGCTAAATATTATAATACCTATTTCTGGAGGGGTACAATCCATCAATTCTTCATCGGATGACATTTTTCTTAATTTATTATTCGCGAACTTGATATAAATCATATCTGAGATTTATTTATATTGGTGACAGTTGTCAAATGTAATATTTTAGTGTTCAGAACGAAGCAGAGATTTATTAATTTTAATCGGTTGTAAATAAATTAGTATACAAACCTCGGTAGGAAGTTTCATTCCTGTCTCGACAGTAATGAGACTCTTCCCACCTCGGTGAGTAATATACTATTTCACGTTCCTTTCAATTTTATTGAGCAAAAGTGGTATATAAAGACAAAACCGGAGAGACAAAAATGAATTTCATTCTTAAAAAAATACAGTTTCGAAAAGTCTGTCGCTTCGCCGATCGCCAATAAGATTAGTCGTAAATCCAAACCTGTTTTTCAGTGTGTTTCTTTATTTTATTTTTTTTCTCAACGAGTACCTTCGTCCGGCCGAGAAACACCTTTGTGCCTTCGCCATGCCATTATGATTAGGTACCAACGCTTGACCGGCTAGTTTGCTAGTATACGCTTGAATGGTACCTTCCAAATAGGTATTTGGGTACCTACACGGGGCAGAGAGAAACAACTAACCACATTCCAAAGGTCGATGTACAACAAGGTAACTGTCAGGTGCTTCATCCCTTATAACAAGACGAGCAGAGATGGACTGTGATTTTTTTAATACTTTTAATACAAAATTGTTGTAAAAATCATTATTGATTTAATTTTTTTGAATTTTCAATATTTTAATAAAATTAATTTTTTCTTTTTATTTAACCACTCAATTTTTTTTCAATTCAGTATAAATTTGAAAAATAATATTCTAAAATAAAATTATCAAAAAATATTTAATATACAATGTATAAATTTTATTAAAAATAATAAGTTTCAGCGTTAAATAAAAAAATGTACTTACCATTGAGACAGGGATGGGTCCACCCGCTCCATTGGCGTAACTGTAGGGCGACACGAGGTATCCCATATTGAATGAAGATGTGTGGGGAACAGGTTCCACCTTGCCTGAAAAATGAAATAAAAATTTTTTTCAAACCACACCAACAGTAATAATTTTGTCAGCCAATGGGGGGGGGGGTTCGTAGACTTTTATTATACCAGATTCTTGAAACACCCTGTAACATTTATGTCAGCAACTTATCTGCTTAAAAGGTAGTCTTTGCTGAACTCGCTACATTTTCAAGATTTTCAACACTTTTTTTACGTTTTGACTGTGACATATCCAATGACCCAAAAAAAGCATCTGCAGTTTATATTCTAATCACGTGGTTCTACACAGCATCATTTCATTCGCGTTATCAATTCTCTACAAATTATTATTTCAATTCCAATATTTGATTCGAAAAAAAAAATTGATAGCGTCAACCAATCACGCCTTAGACATCAAAAAACTAATTTTCAGTCATAATTTCTTCCTCTGAAATTATAGGTTAAGAAAAGGTAAATGTTAAAGCACAATTCGCCAGTTCTCGTGTTTACATTTATTGCGTACATGCAGTGCGCCATAACCAGTGACGTAGTCAATGGATTTTTTTGAAATATATTTTTCAAAAACTTTGTGAGACGTTATAATATATAATACCCTTCTTGGTGTGCGTCATCGATTGTTAATGTCCTTTTAACACATTACGTAGGAAGAGATGGGAAAATAGGCAGGTCTGTGATTAATACTAATCAAAATATTTTGGCAATGTGTCTTATGTCCCACTGACAGTTTTCGTTGTTTACGTTCAACTATTATTTATGAAAAGTGAATATCAATCTTATTGGTTTATTTATTAGAATAATACAAAAATATGCCCAGATACACGGGAAAACATCTGCATTTTGATAGTTCTCAAGTATTTTCAGTTAGAATAAGAAGCTGGTAATTATTAATTTCATAGCCTTTTCGAATTTGGCTGAATACGATCCAGATGATTTTATTTATCAAATTTACGGTTAGCTATATGTCAAAATAGCAAATAAAATAAACGACATACCCAAAACCCGGATATACGTCACAAACGATGACGCACACCAAGAAGGCTATTGAATGTACTATAGTATTAAATCTACTATCTTTATAATAATAGTTGTATTCAAATCTGAATATCTACTTCCGAAATAACCGAATATTGTCTAGATTTGTAAACATCCAGTATATATACTTTTCATATCAACAAAATTACATCAATAACTGTATTTTATATGCTTGATAAATCTATAAAAATAAAAATCTATACCTATATCTCAGCAACGAAGAAAAGTTTTACTCAAAAATTATTTTGTGTTACGCCAATGTCTCGAACTCATTTTAATGAATCATGTGAGAATATAATGGAAGGTTAGTCTCGTATTCTACACGTATTATTTTAAAATTTGTACGAGAGAGCGTGAGTGCTGTGGATGTAGATATAGGTAGGTGCCTAATATTAAGGGAATTTATCAAGATGGTTGTTCACACACTTAGTACCTTGCTTAAAACCTGATAACAAGGAAGAAAAAAAGCTGTTATTTTATTATATGAAAATCTCGATGATAAAAATCTATATACAATCGCTACGGGCCACAAAATTGGGTAATTATTCAACCCCTAACGTGGGTTGTTATTTAAATTTTGAAATTTTTTGAAGTGGGAGGATGAAAAGTGGTTTGGGATCAAATCAGTGCTGTATGGTGGTCGAATATGCTGTTGTTATGGTTATTTCACTCTTTTTTGGCCACCATTTAATAGGACATGTCCACGTGACGTCACAAACTATTTTGACAATAGCCCTGTGGTGAAACACTAAACAAAGCGTTCAGAACACGTGTAGGTTATAGTAAGGTTATGCTGATTTATAATGATCGAGATAATTGTTGTGTTCTTTTTACACTATTCTGTTCAGCTCTGTTGAGATAATTTTCAACCTGAGCGGGTGACCAAAGTGAACAGGAAATCTTAAAAAGAATGCTCCTTATGTCTTTAGAGGCTATGATCAACTAAACGGCAGAGCCGAGCACCTACAAGAGGTAGTGCAGTTAGGGGCAAGAGGGGAAGAGATAGTTCAGCTCTGTTCAAAACGAGCGCTTAAAAAGAATACGCAAAATCATTCGAGTGAACAGAGCAGCTGATCTGCTCGAGCAAATTCTGTAAAAAGAACACACCAAATGATAGATCGTGTTTGAGTTTTGCTCTGAGTTTTGTTGGTTTTGCTTAAATGTTTTTTTTAAGTTATTTTAATTGTTGAGCTTGCATATTTAATAATATATAATATAGGTTAATAGTTGTTTGTTGTATGATAATTACTGATCGTGTTTATTGTTTTCCTGTATCAACTGTCGTGGACATGCCCTATTCGACATCTTTGATGATGCTTCAAAGGTAAACCTAACGAATTGTGTATAAAGAATCTCCAGAATAGAGTATTGGAATGCAATAATCCCCAAATTAACCAAGTTTTTATCGGATATTACAGAGTTGTACTCAAAATTGACAGAAGTGGTTCAATGAAGTCAACGCTAAATATATCCCGGTGCTGTATACGTACCTTAATTAGGATGCATTTGTGTAATACTCGTCGGATAAAGACAAGTAGTTAATATTTAGAGATAGTTTGGGTACCAACTTACTTCAAAATAAATAATATATTTCAGGGTTTGATTGAAACTGATAATAACCAAGTTAAGAGAAAGACGAAGAAATTAATTTTTTAAATAAACTTACCGAACACGGGACTGTGGTCGGGTCGCTGCACATTTTTGCTGCTAGAATTGTAGTTTCCACTTCCTGATTTTTCCTGTAACAATAAAAATTGAATATTCACCAAGTATGTTATGGAAAATTATTAATTATTAATACTTATTTTATAATTTTATAATATTCGCATTTTTAAATATATTTTGTAAATCTGGCGGGAACTGCGGGAACATTTTTTGAGCAAATACCTTTCTGTAGATAACAAGAGTATTGAATAATATTAAGTTTTATAAGTCCAAAAAATGAGCCAATGGGTAAAAAATCGATAGGAACAAAATGCATGAAATTATGTTTTATATACAGGGTGTTTTCAAATGAGATTCATGCGTGTAGATTCCTATCGTAAAATTAGACAAAATGATATGAGGATTGAGGGGTCCAGCACATTTACTTTTCGAAATACAGGGTATTAAAGTTTTGAAAAATGAAATTTGTTGGCTGCTTAGTTCTTTTGTTAATAAAATCACAAGTTTGGACAAATAATTTCAACAATCTTCTCCGAATGTTTAAGATGCATTGCTGTTTCATAAATTAGTTCCCGTTACATATTCCTACCATAAGTACTTGGTAGTTATCGAAAAAAATACAAGAATTTTTTTTTTAATTAATAATTGTTAAATAGTGATCTTGCAGACTTCATGAAATCATTAAATATCTTGAAAACTGCAAATTTTTTTATATGTAAAGGTTATTTGTTTTTCACGTGAAAGCTATTGAGGAATACAAAATTGAATAAAAATTGCTGCAAATGTCAGTGGCGTAAAAAATGGGAGGGGAACGGTAACATATTCTTCCAAATCTACATCACTGGATCAAAAATTCAAACATGTTATCGAATTAAACCATTCAATTTTTCAAAACTTTAACACCTTGTATTTCGAAAAGTAAATGTGCTGGATCCCTTAATCCTTATATCATTTTGTACAATTTTACGAGAGGTATCTACTTGCAAACGTTGTAAGTGTCATTTGAAAACACCCTGTATATATTTTTTTGGTAACTTTTGATCCAGCTTGTGCTATTTGGCATAGTTTTTCAAACAAAGCAATTGATTAAAGAATGAACTGCTGACAAAATGGGAAGTTATTTCAAAAAAACTGTTTTGAAGATTTTTAAACTCTGATATCTTTTGATCTAGTAGATCAATTTTGATGCTAATTGCAGCATCTGACACAGTTTTTAAAACCTTAAAATTGAACATATGAAACAAAAAAGAAAAACAAGTTCAAAAACAAACAAAACATATCATATTAGTTACTTCTAATTATTAATCCACTAATTATTAATTAATTGATATAATAATGGACTTGACCTTGCATTTGACCCTCGATTTGACCTTTTTGAATTATGTACCTTAAATTTTTTTCTACTGCTGCGGTGACATGACTAATTTAAGTCGTAGATAATTAACTTCTGTAAGTTACTTGTGGCATTACTTATTCTTCTTTCTCTTATTTTTTGGGAATCAAACCACAATAATGTTTTTTATTTTTTATTTCGATTTTTCGGTAGCGTTCCAGCTACCGTTGTCAAGATTAACTAGTAATGAAATAATTTTTGGTCCCTATCCGACAACGAAAAAAATTTGACAACTAGACAATCAATAATATTTGGAAGTTTAAGAGTACAAAACTTTGTTGTCAAATTTTATTAAGGTCCATTCATAGTAGACCAGATCTCTGGTAAAATGTGAAAAAAAATATTTTTTCTACTACCGTGTGTAAAGTACGTACTTTAGACACATTTTCGAGTGCGTAAAACTTTATTTTACGCACTAGTGCGTAAAGAGTTTTACTTTACGCACTAGTGCGTAAAGAAAAAATTCCAATATGTATGTAGTTATAGATATCCAGTCTTATAAAAATATAGGTATAATAAACGGATATTAAATCAAAGTTTTTTTCATAAATTGTAGATAGAAACCTATAGAATTCGGTAAAATAACCTAATAATTATTTAACAATTATTGTTAAATAATTATTAAGTACTGGAAATAATACGGTAAATAGGTATAAGTTGGCGGTGAGTGACTGACATTTCTTTGTGAATTGAATCTGACATTTAAAATTTAAATTGAGATCTTCCGACTATACCTAGAGTAAGCAATTGTATTTTATATTCAGGAATTGAATTTTTTTAGAAAACTATGATGTTATTTTAGATTATTATAAAAAGACTCTGAAGAAAAATTTAACTTACTTTACGCACTAGTGCGTAAAGTATGTTTCTTTACGCACTAGTGCGTAAAGAAAATTACTATTAAACTTTTGTATTTCAATTAAATATTCGCCAGTAGAAAAAATATTGTATGCAATTCGTGTGTAAAGACCTTTTTTTCGACTCATGTGATTGTCGCATTCGCCTGCGGCTCATGCGACAATATTCACATTCGTCAAAAAAAAGGCTACTTTACACACTAGTTACATAAATAACTATTATTTTATGACATTCTAACGATATGATCTTGGATATGATAGTCTACTAGAAATGGAATCCAGTAAAGTGCACGTTATCAGGATAGCAAGTTTTTATCCAGGTTTTCTTATGATGTATCATTGGAAAAAATAACCATCACCAAAAAATAAGAGAAAAAAGAGTAGACAATTAAGATACAAATAGGAATAATTCTAACAAATGTTATCTGTCATTATCAATACTTCGAATTAGCACCTAAAAAAATCGTTAGTTTCAGTCTAATATGTATCAATCTCTATAAGTAAATGTAAACATAATTTTATAAAGGATTTTCATTATTGAGTCACACTGTATGCCAGCCCCCTTTTTTGTTTGTTCAATTTTCCAAGTAAGTACTCATTTACAGTTACCTTGAACGTAAATCATAAAGCCTGATACCAAAAACTATGGAGTTTAAAATTTAATCAGTAAGTACTATCTCAACTCCGTCATTGAAGAATATTGACTAGATTTTAAAAGCGGAATTAGTTGTAAATAAACAGGTAAAAATGTTCTTAGAAATAATAGAAAGTATACAAAGTGTGTATCTGCTTGAACAGTTATTGAAAAAGCATACAAATGGTGAATGAATACACAATATTTTTTTCAAATACTACACAAAATAGTTAGAGCTTTTAAATGTTAAAGTTATTGAAAAAGATTCGTTACTAAGCAAATTGTCACAGATCAAAGTGTAAATAAATATACAGTATGAGTAAGAGATGAATACATTTCACTTTTTGCAATACTTTAATAACCAAAAGAAACTTTCAGAGTATTCATAAAATAGAACATTTTTTGGGGAAAATAGTTGCTTCTTGTGGTTCCCTAATTCAAAAGACGACAATCGAGTTCGGCTACTAGTTTAAGCCTTATAGGTCTTTTTCATCAGAAAACAGGAGAAACAAGAGGAGGAAAAGAAACACGTTAAACTTAAATTCATTGTGATAACAAACACAGGTTTAATGATGGTCACAAATGTGGAAAAATAGTAAGAGATGAAAATGAGAAGCATAAAAAAGAATCTCGTTACAGAAGAAGTTCCTGTTAACATGTAGGTAGACACCGTTTCATTAAGGAAGAATCCACTAGAAGTCTAGAAGTTGCAGTTGTATGCATTAGGCTTTGACCGACATTGATGTTCAGATATTGTTGTGTGCAGCTTCTAGACTCTAGTGGCTTCTTCCTTAATGAAACGGAGTCTACCTAAGAATCACTAGTGAAAATGGATCTCTAAATGGATAGATAACGGAAGTTGGAACTTTATGGAATCAAGAATATCAATTCCAAATCTTATGTACTTTTCTCGTAAAACCAAAGAATTGGAAAAATATAGAAATTAATTTAAATTTCAAATTATATTTTCATCTTCAACATTAGCCATCAACACCACACACTATAATGTACGGACGTAAAGTAAATTTTATTATAATTTGAATTCGATTTATTTTATAACATAAGTACACTTAGCTAAATGTAATAAATATTTTTTTACAGTAAATAAAATATTCAAAGTGTAAGTACTTAACACGTTCTTCCATTTTTATATTCCACACTGTATATTTACTTTACTATGAGCATACACACACAAAAAGTTTACTACGTATGCTGAATGTTTGTATTGTAATTGACTATTTTTATAGAATCTACAATAGGAGTGACTGGGAGAATGTATAAAATGGAAAATAATATTAGGTGAAACACAATTTCATACTAATAATAAGGAACTAACTATAATATTCTAACCTACTTTTAACACGGCTTAAAAATAACGTCATAACAATGGATAATAAGACATGGAAATTTGTATCACAGCCTGAAAATTAAGCTTGAGTTGATTGAACAAATCAAAGCCGCTAAAAGAACAATAAATAATGTTATAGATAGATTATTTTACACCAAAATATTGTTTAATGCTGTATTGAAAAATTATTAAAAATTCAGTTTTTATCATAGCATCAGGAGCCATAAAATCTAGTGAAATATGTATAAAAAGAAAACCTACAGACCATGGAAACGAGAAGATAAACAGTCAGTGCTACAAGTTGACTGTACCAATGGGTAGGTATGACGGTGGGAAAATAACAAGATTCTTTATGTGCTTCCACTCTCAGTACCTACATAAAGTAAAAAAGAACCAATTTTACCATAAATATGATTACCTATCACAAGAATTTATATTTTAAAAATTATTTTAAAACATACCTAGGTGTTGATAACTAGGTACCATGAAAAGATTTATGTAATGATTCATTTTATGACATATTTATTAAATACTGAGAATTGAGTCGATAGATAACCACAAAATTTTGTATTTAAAATATACCTACCTACTCATGAATAATTGTTTATTTTTGTTTGATATAAAACAGGTTTTTACTATCTTCCACAGATGAAAAGTACATACTTAAATAACCAACTAGGGAACTATAAAAAAGTTACATGTAGCATTTAAAACAACTTAAATTTTTATTGACAAGATAACAATTAGATACTTTGTCAAAAGAAATCATACTTTCAATTTGTACCAAGTACTTACTTAAAGAATAGTTTAAAGTAAAATTTAATGGATAATAAAATGATATTTTTCAATTTTATTGTTCTATAATCATGAAAAGTAGGTAGGTATAAAAGAAATGAACATTTTTAGATATCTACTACACCTACAGTGTTACTTAATTGTTGAAAGCAAGAACATTTCTTATAAAACCCTTTTGCTTGGATTCAAATCATACATAACATAACACTGATTCAAACTACACTTAAAATATTTCTACTACCTACCAGAAACAGCGAATTTAGTTTAAAAGCCTTGTAAGTACTTAGGTACTTTATCTATCAATAGTTGAAGATAAATTTTGTCTCATTCGATTTTAAACAAGAAATTATGTTGGATTCTTTTTAATTTTTGAAGTTCTTGAATCTAAATCTGACCGTCGCTTTCCACACACATAAGACATTTAAATTCATCATAGGAGTTCAAAAAGAATGACATTATTGACTTACTTGAAAAGAACGAAAAATCATATAAACTTCATTCAGCGATTAAATGGAAACACTAGTTGAAGTTATAATTAGGTACATTAGTTTTTATAGGTATGTTTAAGCTACGAAATTGAAATTACTCATACCTAACTGCCTACTTTAACTACCTGTCGATCGCTTTGTTTTTTGTACCTAATAAAAACATGTAGTTTATAATTTCTGTAAATATGTACAGTGTGGTACTTTTTCAATTCTTTTCTTTTTATATTTTGATTATAGTTAAAGACTGCATTTGAATTTATATTGTTAAAATACATTCTTGTCAAGGTTGGAAAATTTTGACAGATTCATAGAAAAAATTGTAGTTTTAATACAGGTACGTATTCATTTTTTTTCAAGCAAAAATGATTTATAAACTTGATAAATATCTGTTTTTGTATTGAAGGTAGATTATATTGATATATTTATCAGGCTGGTGTTTTTTTATCTTGCAAACATTTAAAAAAATTGTTTGTAACTTTGACATTGAAATAACGAAAATTGAATACGTAAACATTGCATTAGAATACGAATTCGAGCTAAACGGCATAAGAAAAGGGCTCTGAGTTAGGGATAGGTTTACCTCAGACTCTGTGAGGTCGATAAGGCTACTTTTCTCCTCGGTGAGGTTTTCTGAGGACCTCTTTTCGTCCTCCCCGTCACCCTCGTCCTTGAACACCTTAACCTCATCGGTGCTGCCGAGATCATCGCCGCCACTGGATGAGACGTGTGGCATGGTTCACTCGAACTCACTGTACAGCGGCATATCACAGCCACACTACATAGCACCACTATCTGCATTCGTACGATTTCATAGCGATCATAGTCGTCGGCATACTACAACTGTCACCCGGTCACCAACAACAAAAACGTCGGCGATCTCGACACTGTTCACTAACACGTGTTCGCGTAGATCTACTCTGCGCTAACTAAGCACAACAAACTGACAAGCGGTGTGCGGCCAAGCAAGCGCGTTCCGATCGTCTCTGTCGGCACCGACCAATCACCGGCCGCTTTGATCCACCGAGGCGGCTCGCTGTAAATATGGCAGCCTAGACGACTGCGCACGACTAGCACCGAAACCAGAGCTCTCTCTCGATGCATACAGAGACGGACCAACCCAAAATAATGTACAATTTTAATTAAAACTTTATATTTAAACTTTTTATTAAACGTTCAATACAGTTATTTTATAACGAAAGAATATTAAATAAAACTTAAATAATATTATAATTACTCAAAATACCGAATTGTAAAGAGTATATTCCGTTGGTTAGTAACAATTTATAATATTTTTTAAGGTTACAACATAGTAAACTTAAGAACGAATATTCGGTTTAGATTATTTTAGAAAGATGGGTACTTGGGGTTTTCCAAAAACTTTCAGAGTGTTTGTTTCCTAGGCCGTACACTTCTATCCCTATTGCTTTCGAGTTATACTTACCGTAATAGATATTGTGTGAACTTAAAGTTGTCGGCTCTATGTTCGACTGAAATTTGACACGATACCGTCATAGTCTGCAATATAACTTTTGAATGCTTTTGGTGTGTAAATTGAAACATTAACACAAATTTATATACTCGATAGACATGGATTAATACCCATGTAAATTGGAATGCTGAATTTCGCATTGTTTGAAGATGAATCGAGGTAGGTATGGACAGAGTGTTTGTTTGTGGACTCTTCTTTAATGCACAGAAATCGAAGAGCCAGTGCAGGAATTTAATCCGTTCAGAGGTGTTAGACTGAAGAGCCCACTAGAAGTCTAGAAGTTGCAGTAGTATGCGCGAAGAAGCTGCACATAACAATATCTGAACATCAATATCGGTCAAGGCCTTAGGCTATTGTTTTGTGCAGCTTCTTCACGCATACGACTGCAACTTCTAGACTTCTAGTGAGTTCTTCTTATGTGAAACGGAGTCTACTACCGAGTTTAAAAAATATATTTTCAAATATAGTTCATATATAGTGACGCCGGTCCTGTTTACATCATTATGTTTGAGATTAATTTCTCCTCCAGACATTTATTTTACTAATTTATGGACTGTTGTTTGCAGTGATATACGGGGAACAATCTTCCTTCACTTTTTCTCCCGCCTGCTATCCACTCGACGTGGAGACAGATGTATTGGAAATGGAAAAATGCAATACTAAAGTTTAAACTACGCTTGGGAGGTGGTGATCGTTCGTTGATCCATGCAGGCGAGAGATGTCGATGAGTGCGGAGGATTCTTATAATCAACGTTGCCACATTCAATGAATGAAAATCGTTTATCAAACGAGCCACCTGACAGTTAACAAACATTTTAAATTGCGCTTACAATATCCATGTTGTGGTTTTTGGTGAGCTCACATGCAATGTTGAAAATTGATTTAGCACCTATTTTAGTCGCCAAAATATTTAGTAAAAAAAAACAGTTTTGTATTTCAAAGCCAATCATAAAAAGGTTTTTTTTATGACTTATTTATTTATACCTACTTCAAATTAGCCTTGTTCCTTTTGCCTTCTTATTTGCATCTTTGAGCAGTCTATAATGAATTACGAGGGCAGTAAGATAAGTCGGGGACATTTTGAATTTCTCGACGATTCATTCAATTTATTATTTATTAGGTCTACTAATGTAAATAAAATCATTCATTAATGAGACCCCTATTATTAATGAACGATTTTCTATGAATGATCGATTTTGGTATAGGCAACCAAACACACAGTCCGATCCGTTTCATCACCAGATACAACCATAAAGAAGCAGAGAGGATTTTACATAGTTGTAGCTGCGAATTATAGAGCAAAACATAGTACTCTAACTGGAATGTAATTGGTCGGTACAATATGCACACAATACTTCTTAATGACATTGAGAGCAGCGAGGTAAAAAAGAAAGAGGAGAGACCAAAGTGGCTTCTGAATATGGCCGACTTCCGTAAACAAACCATAGGCGTACGTTCAATTTTATTCAATTAGGGGAAACAAAAAACTCTCATATGCATCTTTTCAAGGTGGTACTTTTTGTTGTTAGAGAATTGATACCAGATTTTGGTACATTCAAAAATTTTATAACACTATTGTACAACTCAATATCAACTTAAATTTATACTAATACTCATAAATAACCTTTCTAATACTGAAAATCACTATTTTTTCACGTGGCTTTTCAATTTGACACATTTCAGTATATTAAGGTTATCTATGTTGACACAAGAATTGATGACTAATGTCACTAATGTGGCTTCTCAATATGGCGACTTCCGTCAAAAGTTTCCCTCCTTTTTCTTTTACCTCGTTGATTGAGAGTCATGGTTTGTAGAATATTTCGACAATTTGTTTCACTTATTGTAAATTTTGATTGGCATTTTATTCAATTCAATTAGTACTGCTTCTTGCCGAAATTCTTCTACTTCTGCTTGAATTAATTTTTGCTCCTTTTTACACCATTATTTCATGATCCTTATCTCTGTTGAGTTCTGTTTTCTTAGCTTCTAATATCTTGTTGTTGGAGGTAGACTCCTAATGCTTTGAACGATATTGATGTTCAGATGGCGTGGTTGTTCCATTATACCAACAATAAGCAATGAACCTCTTTTGTACTGGTGCTCCTAATAAGCTTCTTTCTCCTCAGATATTTTTAATTTTTCACTTTATTTCAATGAGGTGTTAACTTAAGACACATATTATGTTTTCCAATAGTTCGTTATGTATGTTGTGACGTACATACGTTAAAAGTGAAGTTAGCTACATAAGATTTGAGATAGGACCACAATTATTTCGTATTCCTTTTTAAATCGTGATGTATAGCTGATGCTTATGCTGTATGTCTTTTAGAGTGAATGACTTAAATATTACTTCCGATTTATATTGTTTTTACGGCTAATAAATTATTTTATAAATTTCACTTTTACCATTGTTGCTTTTGCCAATTACTTCTTCAAGAACATAGCATCCAAACAACAATATATTTACGCAAATCCACTTGAAAATAATAATTGATTTTTATATTTCAAAAAAAAAACTTTTAAGATATTATTAAACATCTGACAACATTGTTTTTGACGTCACCCACATCAGCCGCTGCATGTGAAGGCAGCTTTCGGCGTTTTACCTTGACCTCTATGCTGTAATATTATACGCCTTGTATTGTTTGTTTTAATACACTTTTTAATTATTCACCTCGCCATAGATCACTTATTTATTAATGAAAGCTCCTTCATAAAAATTTAAATGATTTCTATTGAAAACTATGTGTAACAACCTTAACATTTTCATCAGTAATACATTTTTGCCAAAATCTTTGTTGGAATAAAATTTATTGCGCTCTTATGCTTAAACCATCCATTTGAGAGAAAAGAGGCTAACTGCATAACTTATGGGACATTTTTTCTAGTTTAATTAGTTTATATATTTATATATTTCTTTTCATCGTAAAATAAAGTGGAAAGGAGACATCGTCTTTAGGCGCAATATTTTCAATATTGTAGCGTGGAAAACTTTTCAAAACTTTCCTGGTAAAACTTTAAATCATTAGGATTTACAAAAAAAAAACTAAATACCCCTGTATCGATATCTATTTGAAATTCTATTAAAATATTTACCCAAGTTAAAACGTCAAGAAATAAACATCAAAAGTAATTGTGAAATCCGAGATTTCAATGCGGGTAAACTATTTCTCAAAAGGCCAGAAAGAGGCATGTAATTTTTTGACAATAACCTTTCTCAATTCTAAGTAAAATGTCTTAAAATATTTTGAAATCAGTAGGGGTTCAAAGGCTGTTCGGTCCAGTGAAGCTCGAGACGGGAGCCATACCGTGTCAACTGACAAACTGACTCTTGTTTGAGTTCTTGGGTGAATGCATAACTTCCGTTGATTCACAAAAAGGAAAAAGAAGCATCACGCATTCATACCTTTTGGATTAGTTACATATTAAAAAAGTGAAAACGAGTAGGTTTAAGGTTTATCAAAGGATATCTTAATTTAACCATCTAGAAATTATTAACGTATCATTTTAATTATTCTAAATTAATATTTACAATATAAAAAACAAAAACAAAACTAATAGCGTATTCGACTATCTTACGCTAGCCCTGTGCAACCTGAAACTTTAAAATGCAAGTGCGGTTACAAAAAGAGCTGGCGCCGTGTCAGTTGAGTTATGATATGGTTATTCTTTTTTCTCTTATTTTTTGGGAATCAAACCACAATAATGTTTTTTATTTTTTATTTCGACGTTTCGGTAGCATTCCAGCTACCGTTGTCAAGATTAACTAGTAATAAAAAAATTTGACACAACGAAAAAAATATGACAACTAGACAATCAATAATATTTTGAAGTTTAAGACTACAAAACTTTGTTGTCAAATTGTTGTCCATTCATAGTAGATCACACCTCTGGTAAAATGTGAAATAAAATATTTTATTTTATGACATTTTAATACAACTAAATGCAGATAAATGAGTAATGTAGTCAAATTTGGTTACCAATGTTAGAAGGAGAAATTTCCAATAATCAATTACCTGCGTTATCAGGATAGCATCATAAGTTTTTATCCAGGTTTTCTTATGATTTATCATTGGAATAGTATTTAATCGATACACACTTCAATACACAAAATCACCAAACTGAGTTATACATGTTTTGAAAACAAAAATAATCATACACAAAAAAGTAACAACATAACGGTTTTATTAACAACATTTCCAAAATAAGCAAAAAAACCGCTATCCCAATAAAAACCATTCCTGGAACGTGCGTATATCTTGGAGTTTAAAATGACGGTGGCTAATAATTCTAGGAACTCTTGGCATGTCACAATTTCATTTCTGTTATCTGTCACTAGCTATGTCAGACGTCAGTGGAAAAAGTATTAAACTATTAGAAGAATAGAGATACAACTAACTAGAAATGCTACAAAAATCTAATCGAAAATGAACATACACAATTAAATGAATATCAACAAAAATTAAAAAAAAGGTAGAAAGTGTCGCTGGTCACACGCAAAAACTATGTAATACATCTGACGGTATAGATAAACAATTTGCATATTCCTCGGTGGTCGAGTAGTAAGCAAACCAGACTCTCACGCGGTAGACCCGGGTTCGATTCCCCGTGAAGAATTTTTTTTTAATTTTTAATTTTATTTTTAAATAATTATTCTGCTTGATACTAATAACGACAACAGGTAGACGTTTGAAATATTTAGCAGAATATTCATTATTATAGATAATGGTAAATTATGAAAATAATAGTAAAAATTTATCCGAACAAATTCAAGTAGATCACCAGTACTGCGAATACCAGCTTTGCATAGAATTTTAATGTAGCTTCGGTGGTTCAGTGGTAAAATGCTCGTCTTCCACGCGGGCGGCCCCCGGGCTCTATTCCCGGCCGAAGCATATGAATCGTAAACGAGAGAGAGACTCAGGAGAGAGCACACGCACGCAAGTAAGGCACATAACGAAGCAACGTAACGTAACGTAACGGTCAGATCTTTTGCGTCGCGACCCCCGGTCGCTCAAACCAAACCTAACGTAAAGAACTAAAGTTCCAATATAACTGACATTTGACATAACTAGTGACAGAATTACAGAAATGAAATGGTGACTTGCCGAAAGTTCCTAGAATTATTGGCTACCGATATGCTGAGTATTCAGCTAAAAAGTCATTTTAAATTTCAAGATATACGCTTCGGGGGTGTATTAATAATTTTAATAAAGCAATATATGTTGCTTTCGTTTATTTGGGCTTCAAGCACTTGAGCGTGACGCCTCAGTCGTCACGACTTTTGAGCAAATCGAACACGATTTTTTAGGATCCTCAAAATCACCTGACATGTGCGAATGCCAATAAATTTCCTGTGTTGTTAGAAGAACAGTTTACAATTATAATGTTTTTAATAATAAAATTTCGCATATTTAGATATTTTTAGTAAGATTTAAATCGTATTAAATCGTAATCGGCACAATCTAACCTTTAAATAAACGTCAAACCTGACAAACGTCAAATATTTATGTCCGTGGCTTGAAGCTCATACTTTTCGGTATGTGCTTGAGGGGCTAGGGACTAGGGACTAGGCGTCACGCCCGGTAATAAACGAACGGAATTCAGTCACTACGAGCTGCTACTAGCAGCCAAAAGTAAATAATCGAAAACGCTTATAGATGTTCGCAATGATAAAAAACATGCAAAAATCTTATGTTTTGAATGGTAGACCTTAACTGTCATTCTTGTCAGAAAAAACCACTTTTGTTGGCCACACTGACCTTAGACTGAACTCCTCTACTATCGAAAATATAAGGTTATGTTTAAGTGCACTGCTAAAAATTCCAGCTCCAAAAAGTTCGAGCTTCCTCCGAGCAGTGACATGCACATAGTCGAACACGCGCCGGTTTATGCATGACATTCGGGTGAGTAATCCGAACATGGAAAGCTGTACTAACTTGTAAAAGTCGAGCTGGGTGCGCACCACTCGAATACGCTATAAATCAGTCATCTCTGACAGCTGACATGACAGAGCAGTCCTACCAAATGTACTGTGTTCAAGAAAGACCTTAATTTGCCGTTTAAAATTATGTTTTTGCTGAAAAGCAAAGCATAACTAAAATTTATTAGCAATACTAAATGAATCATCCATCTTAGTTAGGTTAGGTTCTGCTCTAGGTACTTCTTTTCACTACTAGCATGAGATACTTTTTAACAAATATTGAACCAAAGCTCGCTTAGTATGCTCCAATTCTTAAATAACGACCTAATCTACCACTTTTCTTCTCACCTATGTCCTCGGACTTCAGAGAGAAAATGTCATTTAGCGGCTGGAAATGCAAGGAAAAGACTTAGTGACCACCACCGCACAAAATCGTTATCTGACTGTGTAAAGAGCCTCTGAGCACTACTTGTCGGATCACACAACAGCGTCTTTTGAATGCTTTTGGTGTCCCTAATTTCAATTGAAACATTAAGACAAATTTACATGCTCGATAGATATGGACTATAGTATATTATTAAACGAGCAATTTATGATAGCCATTATTCACGCTGGGTGACGTTTGCGTCCCGAGCCGCAGGCGAGGGGCGCAAGTCACCCGAGTGAATATTGGCTATAAATTGCGAGTAGAATACTATACTTTGTCCACGACCCTTGATTTCTTTATTAAACTAACCTCCAGTTCATGAAGTTATAATATGTAGATTTCCGATTTTTCTGGCAGCAGTCCTATAGTCGTTAATTTCGCCGCTTTTTTTATTTCGGTTTGTGTACAAGAACGTTAATTTCCACTATTCGAATTCAATGAATTCATCTTTGCAGTAATATAGCAAGTTCATAACAATTTGGTATTACTAACGTCAAAATTAAATAATTTGACATATATAGAGATGGGCGATACTGTGTAAAGTATCAATACAACGTACCGTAATAAATATATTGTTTTGAAATACTTAATATTAGAAAATATCGTTATGAAAAGTATCAATACTAAAGATTTCGATATTTTATCGATACGATATAGTTCAGAAACAAATTTCCTGAACAAAATACACAGATTTAAAAGTTTATTTTATATTGTACCCCCATCTCTAGTCGTGAATTATGAACCATAATACAAACAGTGTATTATGAACATGAACCATAATTCACTCTGGTAGATATATGGGTACCATATACCTTTCGTTAGGAGGTAAAATATCGACTTATTATTAGGTGGTCGTGGACAAATACCTATGTAAATTGGAATACTGAATTTCGCATTGTTTGCAGATGAATCGAGGTGTGGACAAAGTGTTTGTTTGTGGACTCTTCCTTTAATGCACAGAAATCGAAGAGCCAGTGCAGGAATTTAATCCATTCAGAGGTGTTAGACTTCGTTTCACAAAAGAAGAACCCACTAGAAGTCTAGAAGTTGCAGTAGTATGCGCGAAGAAGCTACACATAACAATATCTGAACATCAATATCGGTTCAAGGCCTTAGGCTATTGTTATGTGCAGCTTCTTCGCGCATACGACTGCAGCTTCTAGACTTCTACTGAGTTCTTCTTATGTGAAAAGGAGTCTAGGTACAGTTGCTTTTTGGGGAAGCATTTGATTTCTTGGTTATATAACAATGGTAAACGTTTGATTCATGCTACTATTGAAACAACTTTCTTCTATTAAGAATTTAGGAAGTTTCTTAACTTTACTTGATCAGTTTATCTCATTAAATTGTCTACAGTAAAGGAACATAGGTACTTGAAACGTATTGTACCAAAAATGAAACATTGTCAAATCAGAATTAAATTTATTCATATTTGGTTATTTGGCAGTGTAAACAAGACCTCACACTCTACAACCCGCTTCTGCTTAAATCGGGCTTTCAAATCGTGAGTCGAGATGACTTAACAAGATACAGCGGGTAGAATTCCAAAAACTCTTTCTCTTTCTTATCCGAGAATCGTTCTGTACGACTCGCTCTACCTCATTATCTCACCTTCAGTCTACCTAACCATTCAGAGGTGGATAGTGAGGGCGGCGTTGCCAGTTAGTCATTGTATAGGTACTCATTTTAAAATTTAGATTCAAGGTGGTTTGGTATATCCGGTGATCACTATCGATCCGAGCCTTTGAGTCATTATATAGTAGGTACTTACTGATTTGTTTGTGGGAAAAAAAATAAAGTACTACCGTATGGAAGTATTTACCATATATGGGAAACTGTCTGTTTTTTGTTAAAATTTGTTTTGCTTGCGTGTGTAAAATGCCCTAAAGTTAAAACTTATGCTTCGTTTCGTAGACTTTGTTTCGCGTAAGAAAGACCATCGTGAAGTTGCAGTTGTATGCGCGAATTTGTTGTCAAAACCAGCACCATATTGTAAAATTGACATTCGACTTCAAATCAGTAGCGTGACGTTTTAACATTTTGTTGGTTAAATCTACAATTCAATATCTGTATTGAAGTAGTTAATAAGACACAAATGACATTAAAAATATCTAAATAAGCACAAATTTTGGTTAGGTTGATAGGAAATGCGTTAAAACATTATATGAGTACTTTTTTAAACTAGGCAACGCCGCTGACCGACTGCCAAACTGGCTGTGGACCTTGTTCGGGCCAAGTTCGTCTTAAGCACGCATCATCTCGCGATTCCTACCTCTTTGGATAAATATTTACATACCAGACCAAACTACCAGCCTTTATTTGTAATCATGCACATATTAACACCACCCTGAATTACTGAAAGACAAGCTGAAAAATATTAAAGCAAAATAAAAAAATATTAAGAATAAAAATAAAAAAGGTGTTTGGGCCGGTGACATAGGCGCACATATTTATTTAATTTTTCGATACGAATATTATTTGGTGTATTATTTATTATAAATACACCTGAAATTTAAACTACCTTTAGTCAAATGCACTCTTATCATTCGGGTCATACGATTCAACATACTCACAGTTTTTGTTTTCTTCTATTGCGTTTAATCATAACTTCCAAATAAAATCCGTAAGATGAATAAGACAGACTTATGCAATTTTGACGGGAGAAAAAAGGATATGTATTTAGTGTTCAGCGATTCTAAAAAATTTTTCACCAGCGAAGTTTTTAATTAAATGAATTGTCAAAGTGACACTATGAATAATAAGAAGCAATTTTCCGGTATTTTGCATCCTCAAGAAAAAAGAAATGGTACTTAATCTGATAGATTATTTCGAAAATGAATGAAAAAGTGGAAATTCGTCAACCAGTGTGCAGGAAACATCAACCATCATTATTTTCTTCGGGTATATTTGTAATCTCCCGTTTTGGTAACCTCTGTGTCTTCTGATTTGATACATAATGGGCCTTTTCAGTAGATGCTTAGATCTCAAAACAAATATTTTATTTGAAAACTTACTGATAATTTTTCACTTTGTGCAGCTTTATTTTGAATATACATATCAGAAGGCTGAATAAAAAGTTAAACAAATATTAGGGTAATTTTAACACACGTTTGACCTTGGGGCAAGTGACGTCATAAGGTCTGGAGTTGTTGGCAGTATTTGTTAGAATGACTAGCCAATTGCTGCTATACGGCTACGGCCGAACCAAAATATCCAACGAAGAAGCAAATGTTCCTCGTTTTGGTCAACTTCTTTTGAGCTTTTGCTTTTTCGAACCATGATTTTCGTCTTTTTTAATCTCGAGGAACGTAAATGAATGTTTTGCTTGGGCAATTTATATTGTTATTTTAACAAAAACAAATAATCCAAAATGAAAGAGAATATCATAATAAATTTCAAGGTTAGATGAGATGTCAAAATCAAAAACCAGGGAAGCAAACTTTATAAACCCTATGGAAATAACGGTCTGTCGTTTTCAAGGTCGTAGGCTCTTTGACGTCACGAAGGATGGAGGATTGACGTCACGTTCAAACCACGCGCTGCTTTCCGTACTTTTGATAATTTTTTTAGGATAGAAATCAAGCTCTAAAAAAAAATAAAAAAATAGGGGGACATTTTTTCATAAAATACTTTAATTTAAACCAATAAATACTGAAAAGGCCCATTAGTGACCTTTGAACCCTCACGATAAGAGCGCTTTTGACTATAGTCAATATTTGTTTTACCAGTGCCATTTGAAGAAGTTTAACTTTTGTAATAACAGAGATAATAACGTGACTAAACAACCAAAAATATCCGAAGTTCTCCGTACTATTATTCATAATAATTCTACTCAATATTCTGTTAATGCAAAACCGAGTAAAATTGAGCCAAACAATCTTTTAGCTATTTCCACATAGATGGCGCCTGGATATTGTTTTTAAAAATCACATTTGTTATTTGGGAACCCCCTTAAGTATTTATTCTGTTCTGTTTTTTAGTATTAGTTGTTATAGCTGTAACAGAAGTACATCATCAATGAAAATTTCAACAGTCCAACTATCACGGCTCATGAGACACAGCCTGGTGACAGATAGAAGGAAGGAGAAGTCTTAGTAATAAGGAGCGTTTTTACGGACACGGAACCCTAATAAAAACAAAGAACTTCATGTCTAATAATAAAGGTGGAGTCAAACTAAGCGTACGCAAGACAGATAATGCCAATTTCAGTCTAAGCATTCCTACAGCGGATTGTAAATCATCATGGCCTACTACCTACTACTACCACCAAATTACTGGTGACACAAACATAGATGGCGCCAAATTAGGTATTAACTTTGACATTTTTTATTCTTTCATTTTCCTAGTTAAAAGTAAAGAAAGTTGGTAGAAATGTCAAAAAGAAATATCTAACAAGATATTTTTGATTGTTTTCAAAACATGTCAATGTCGAAAAGAATCAATAAATAAGGTAAATTACGACAAGACGTACTAGCTTTTATCGATCTGAAAACAGCGAGTTCCGCCTATGGTAACGTTTTTACCTGTCACGCGCACTTAGGGTCGAAAATACCATCGAATCTGACGCCTATTAGCTGGTGGTGGATTGTTGGTTTAGGACCACTTTGGATTTTAATGATAATGATTATTGCCTTCGTGAAAAATTGGATAAATTGTGATAGAAACCAGTCGCGCTCAAGACATACCAATCATTATAATTTTTGTATTGCAGGCCTCACTATAATTTCATTTAAAACACCAATCAATAGCAACTTTTTTTCCATTGTTGATAATTGTATTCCAAATCTTAGTTTGGCAAATACAAAAAGTTTCGAATGAAAATTTGTATCTAAATGAGTTTTTGAAACTTATTTATACAGGGGGGTCCAAAAACTTATGTCCTACTAACCTACTACCTACCAACTTCAAACTTGGTACCTACATAACAATTTTATCTAAATCAGAATCTGAAAAAAGCATTCGTCTGTCATCCATTTGATCATCTGGCGCCCACCTAATTTCTTCTGGTGAACAAATAGATAATTTGTTTGCGAGTTGCACCCTTACCAAACATAATAATAACACCCCAGAACTAAATGGGGGTGGATTTCCTAGAAAAATAGAGGTACTCCCTACGGGTTACTGTTTATGGGCTACGACCACTTGATAAATACGGAGCCAACAGGTTGTTATTACAGGACCGTACTAAGATTCAGTGAAAAATTCAAACAAAAATCACTGACAAATGAAAACTGTGTAATTAGTGAGAATTACTATTCTAGAAATTAATAGAGTTATGAAAAGAGTTTTTTTAAGGAAGCATACATGCGGTTAGCAGCACTTATCCAAATCATACTATTTGAATTGATTCTTTTTAATTATGAATACAGCTTTTCCAAGAAAACTTCAATCCAAAAACAAACATAAATGAAAACAAACTTTTTAAAAATCAACACACAATACCTTTATTAGTATTCCTTATTAAACACAAAGACAGTAGGTAGGTCAAAATAGCTTCTATTTAGCACCAGACTCGACTGCTTGCGGCAATGTTTGTTTTTTTTAGAAAAATAAAGAAGAAAATGTGTTAATGATACCTTTTCCTGCTGAACACGAGAAGGTAGTAACTATTTTTAGACAGATACACGTTCACGTGTTGAAATTACTTAAATAAATAAATAGGGAGTTGTGTTCTTACTATTCTTGGATTTTCACATAGAATAATGGCTTTCGGTTTTGTTATGTCTCCAACAATTGTTGTTAATCTGTTCGTATCCAAAAATTCACACCTACTACCTATTTGAAATTTCTCATTTGATGTAACAAGAAAGCCGAAAAACATGATCATACAACAAATTCTTGATACATCCTGTAAAACATGATCCTGTATCAATTTTCTAGCTTCTACTTACTATTATTCACAGTAATATATCATAAAAACAAATAAAATACGCCCCAAAAGCATATGCAACACGTAATACAACATTATGCATTATACGTATTTGAATGAAACGAATTTGGACAGATCTTATACAGTGGCGTACCGAGAGAAAAAGAGTGGGAGGAGAAACGGGGTTAGGCAAGGAGCTTTGAAGGATTTGAATAAGATGCAAGTGGTATTAAACAACAAAAATTGATAATAAAAAATCATGTGTCAACAAAGTGATGTATACTTTGGCAAGTTTATCTAAAGCTGTGGAAGGATTGCAGTCGAAAACATTCGATATTGCCACGTTTAACTATGAAAAAGCTAAAGTGTTAAGTATGTAGTGACAATAATTAGAAAAGGGACTTTTTATTATTAACAATATTAACAATATGATTAAACGTTTATTCTTCAATGTGCTTGCAGAGATATGGGCTAATGTTTTTTCGAATCAAGTAACGTCGGAGAGATTTTAAAATTTATTTAAATTGAATCGTATCTTGAGACTGCTTAAGATATCTGAAGTAGAAGGAATTCTATACGGAAGTATTCATTTTCCTTTGGTAAGATTTAAATGTAAATTCGTTAAATTCGTTAAATTGTTGACTATATCCAGATGTAGTATTTAGAAATTGTTAACGTGTTTATATTTTGGGAAAGTTTTATTTTTTTTACATATAAACATATTAGTATCAGTATACTTTGGCAAGTTTATCTGAAGCCGTGAAAGGAATGCAGTCAACGTTCAACCATGGAAAAGCTAAAGTGCTAAGTATGTAGTGATAATAATTAGAAAAGGGACTTTTTATTATTGACAATATCAACAATATGATTAAACGTTAATTCTTTAATGTGCCTGTTTCCTTGGATTTTTTCCATTGACATTATTTTTTCAAATTATGAATATTAAAAGATGAGCACTTTTCAAGTTTGTTATGGGCTTCTTCAAGCTCTGGCAGCGTTGTACGAAAACCATACCATTACCACGTACACCCTCCGAATTACATAATTGGTGATTTTTATGGAAAGCTGACTTCTTATTGGCAAGCGCGTGCGTGTGTTCTTCCCTCTCACTTCGTCAATAATTGACTGATATTGATTATACTTGGTAAAATAGGTACCGTACGCCATTTGTACGTATGCGCCATGCTTCCTCCTCTATTGCCGATGCCCCTTAGCTTCAGATAAACTTGCCAAACTACACTATTGTCTATCTATTGTCTCTGCACACCTTGAAGACAGTCACGTAGCTATAGCTTTTACATGGGGGGCAGCAGCGGTTTAAGGTTCTGAGAGGCCTGGGGCTAAATTTCGAAAAGGCCCTCTTAGGAGCAGAGAAAATTAGGATTTTCGGGACAACAGGATAATAAATTACAATGACAAGGCATTGATTTCAGTTTATTGCAACAAATATAATAGATATTTTTTGTGATTCTTTGTTATAGGTACATATAATATATAAATTTGTTCCGTTTAAATTTCATAAATCGTGTCCAAAATTGGAATTTATGAATTTTTCCATGAGCAAGGGCCCTTTGGGCCCGGGACTATAGCCCTCTCTTAAGCCCCTCTCTTAATCCGGCGCTGTGAGGGGGGGGTTTGGTTTTTATATCTGATAGGTTTAGAAGGTGAAAGCTTTATTGAAGGCACCGACAAAGGCAGTATGTTAGTAAAAAATTATTGTTCCTTCATTGTATTTTCTATGGGGGGGGTTTCAACCTCCACAACTCCCTCTTATATACGCCCCTGCTTGAAGATATCGTATTAAACATTACTGGAGGCAAAATGGGCTGAAAAAACTACTCTAGAAACAAAAAATTATTGATAATACCGCCAATTTAAATACGAGCCTGTCTGGGTAGGCAACTCAACTTACTAGCAAGACCCAGCGATTATATCAGGCAGCATCGTTGTCCTCAGAAACAGGAGGTTTTTTGGCATGCGACACTGTTTCTTGATATAACTTAGGTAGGTTAGGAAGTAAATAATATAATTTCAACTGATACATTTTGTATTTTGAAATTAACAAAAAATCTTTTAAAGTGGAATGTTCGTTACAAAATAACACTTATATAAACTACTTAAAATGTACCTAAGTAATAATATACCTAGTTTGTTTTGTAACTGTTGCGAAATACCAGTAAAATACTATTATCGTTATAAATAATTTTTACAAAACTTATGATTAATACTGAATATAAATATCAAAATTGATCGGTTTTCATTTTTTGTAAACGTAACTTTCAGCTCCACCACGTCCAAAGCCACCAGGTCCAAAGAGAGCAGAGTAACAGGGATTGTGGCAATAAGGCTTTCCTTCGCGTTCGGCGTGGTTACCGGGGGTGAGGGTTTTGTTACATTTTTCACATCGCAAACATCCGGAATGCCAGTCTTTGCCAAGGGACGTTTTTCGTTCAGCTGTAACATAAAACATGAAATCAGACTCAATATTACTGTATGTTTGGTTGCCTATAGCAGAATCTTATTAATAGAAAATCGTTCATTAATAATTATTAATAAATGATTTTGTGCTCGAAAATGCATAGACAAAGGAAAATAAAATAAAATTTCGCCCAATTGAAAGAATATATTTGAACAAAAGGGTTCAATAAAGCCACAATGTAATTTATTTGTCAACAAGTAGGACCAATCAACTTGTTGCTACTAGTTTCGGCGGTTATATTTACATATATGTATATATTATGAAAAATATTTTTCGGCCAATTATATCCACACCGACCAAGCAAATGTTATTCCTCTTAAGAGTTAACTTTTAATTTTAATTTAAGCTTGATACGGAGCTTTCAGGATTAGTGGCTTCTCGCGTATTATACTTAATCTATAGCCTTGTAAATCCTTTGACGAAAAAATTCGACAAAAAAAGCTTATCATCATTTTACATACACTCATGTGTAAAATTTGTAATTTGTGTTAAAAAACACGTCAGTGCGTTTGATATGGTGCATTAGGAAATTAGGCGGTAATTATTCCTACAACCTTTTATTCCATTGTTTTTACTTTTCTTTTAGATGTGTTTGTTTACTTTGCGACGTGTTTTCACGATAAACAAAGGAGGAGTAATGAGTACACACGTCTTTATCTCTTTGAGTAAGTAAGTAAGTAGGTAGGTTTTAGTTTCCACAGAAAAATAAAATACAACTACACAAATCCTTATGACATGAAAAACTGTAAGCAAATCTAGTTATTTGTAAATTTTGATTGTTTCTGTATGAAATAAACGAAGATAAAATATTTAGTATTCTTTTTGGACACACTACACTCATTTTAAGTCAATAGACAAGTGAAAAAGTGAACATCTGTCAGTATAAAATAAATAAAATACATTGTTACACCATTTCCTCTAATTTTTAAAAATACTGACACGTTCTAATGTTTCTTATTTTGCATGTTAACGAAGCTACAAAATAATACGATAAAAAAACGTTAGAAGGACAGGAAGTCGCTATTAATATGTACAATTGAATTTTGGTTATTAATACGAAGAAAACAAATTCATTTCAATAATATTTAAATTCTGTATATAAACATATGTGATTAAATATATAAATTTGGAGTTGAAACTGAAGTATCTAAAACATTAGTGAGAGAAGGAACAAGTGCAAGAGAAAGAACAAGAGCAAGAGAAAGAATGTGAGCAAAAGCAATAGGATCTGTATATGTATCTGTATCTGTAAAGTAGGGAGGATGAGGGTAGGCTCACAGCACTTAGGCTACATGTGACCTATTGTACATCCTCCCGAGGAGTTGTCCTCCTAGGTCATCGTCCATCCTGTCCTTCCCAGGAAGGTGGACAGGTCACTAGGAGACATCTCCTTTATATCGGTAGGTGTAGGCCAAGACTCACCGAGCATACACTCTCTTATTGACGATAACTCCGGACATTCGAATGAGACATGCCTGACAATTTCATCTTCCTGTTCACACATCCTGCATAGACGTGTGTCCACTAGCTAGCCCCATAGTATGGAGGTGTTTCCTTAGTTGACAGTGGCCAGTCAGAAATCCAACTGTTAAACGTAGGTTTTTCTTGGTCATCGCCAAATATTTCTTTGGCGCCAGCTTCCCAGGGTGATCCTTGCAAGACTGCATCCTTTGATTCCATCCCATCTCTTAAGGGAATGAGCATGGGTGTAACGTTTGGCTAGTTCCGCAATTGTCGAAGTCGTCAGGCCGTAAGTGTCACTGGGTCCTAAAATTTTTAGTCCAGCCGCTTCCCTGGCTAAAGAATCGGCAATGCGATTACCTTTACTCCTGTCGTGCCCTTTAATCCACCTCAGGATATAATTGTTATCTGCCGAGGCGTTACTAAATCTTGGCGGCACTCTAGCACTAGCCCCGATATAACACGTTGTTTGTTCAAGGCTAATAGGGCTTGTCTACTATCAGTGCAGATTGTTATGTTTTTGCCATAAATTCCTTTTCTGGTTAGTTCTATTGTGGCAATTGAGATACCTGCCAGTTCTGTTTGAACCACGCTGGTATTGTTTCCCATTCCCCACTTAATCCTTAGGCTTAGTACTCTCGAGTAAACTCCACATCCTGAGTCTTCTTTCGTTATTGCGCCATCTGTATATATGCAATAGGAAAATTGTGAGCAAGAATAAGAGCAAGAATAAGGGTAGGAACAATATAAAGAATAAGAGCAAGAGAAGGAATAAATACAAGAGCAAGAACAAGGGAAAAAGCTACAGCAACAGCAGTCGTATGTCAATCCCATCAGCTTTAAGTGTATATTGAGCTTATAGGGACCAGTAAGCATCCCCATCATAGTTTTGATAATATTATTGTCTTTATTTAGAGAGAAAAAGAAAAAGAGAGAAATAAAAACAAAGAGAGGATAAGAAAGAGAAAACGAAAGACGAGAAAAGGGAAAAGAAGGGAAGGGAAGAAGGGAAAAGAGAGTGTTTGAATGCAGTTGTTTTAATTTTTATCAAACTGTACTTTGAACTGAAAACATCAGCTCCAATGATAAGTAATAAAATTAATGATATTATTTATGACATCCCTGACTTATTTATTTTCAAAGTATACTTGAACTTTTTATAGAGAACGATACTTGCACTTGTATTGTTGACCTTAATTTAACTTATATATATTATGTGCTCATATTTCCTTTTTTGGGTATAATTGTTAAATTCATTCATCTGCAATGTCACGCCGTTCCCCTTGATTACGTAATATGTTTCAACGGATTATTGAATCAGACTATTGTAATGTAAGAGAATCCTCGCGAAAATTGTATAAATAAAAACATAATAAAAATGAATCATCCGTATAATCAATTTGGTTTTTGTGGTCAATGCGAATTCATCATTGTTGTGAAATTAATTATGTACAAATTATTTACACTAGAGGCACAAAGAGAGATGATTGAATTGTTAAATATATACTGGCGGTAGAAATTGGGAATATATAATTAAGTTATAATTAAGTATGTAAATAATAACAACAATACAAAGAAATAGGCCAAGAAGTTGAGCCCAAAGTATTTATAATCCTGAGTTGTTACATTAAAAAATATATTATGTTTTCTGAATGTTGATAGCAAGAGAGTTGTGTATTTAGAGCGTTAAGTAACAGATTGCCGCTGGAGAATAGTTATTTATGTATTAAGAGAGAAAAGTGAGGAATTATTGTTCGAAAGCAAGGGTTAACAGTTGAGAACAATAATTCCAATTTTAGCTCGCAATACATATAACATTTTTTCTACAATCACTTGAATATATATATATTATCTATAACTAATAAAATTGATAAAATCATACTTCTTATTTCAAGTACCTGTCAAATATTTAAAAAAATTTTAAACGTATAATTATTATTTGTCAATACTGTCAATGCACTTCTTATTCTACAATTAGAAAGGCCTCAGAAGGCATCAAGAACTTAACAAAACAGCGATTTATTAGATTGTAAAAGATTTTCAGAAAACAAAAACACTCCCTAACCAGGTTGCTCTATGATGTCACTGTTACTGCCACTGTCACTGTCAATACAATTATGTTTTCCTACGATCACTACCCAAAGTAGACTTTTGCACACTCAAATCTAACCGCAAAGTTGATGTTTTCCGCGATCTGTCATAATTGACATTATTTACGCTCTAGAGCGTACTTTTCCGCTCGCCTGTTTTCATTTACAATAAACTAAAGAAAGGTAGTAAATAATAGATATATTAAAACAAAATGTAGAGCAGTCCGAATATTTTAGTTGTGTGTGAGGTTGTGATATTGACTGCGGATCCTTGTGGTACCATTAGCCTAGAATATTTTAGTTGAAATATTAATATTTGAAGATATTTCGAACGAAATTAATAAATATTCCTATAAAATTTGACTGA